>BRDA01010505.1:97323-117514 GCA_036984385.1 Crenuchus spilurus
GTTAGATAGTCATATTTAAAATTATTATTATTATTATTATTATTATTATTATTATTAATAGGGATGCACCAAAATGAAAATGTTTGGCCAAAACCGAACCCAAACAATATGAAACATTTGGTCATTATTCTTTTATATTTGTATATAAAACAAAGACAATAATATATGAATATGTATGAGATGCATGTATGTTACATTATTACTAATATTTAATAAAATGACGAAAATGTCTAAAATGAATGATGTAAGTCACATGGATGTTGTGTCTTTAATTTGAGTGTCATTGGCTACAGACACTGAAACACTTCACATTTCTTCTGCTAATTGTGAGACGATCTCTAACACTGCAGCTGCTGAGCAGAAACACAAAGCTAAGCGGCTGTATTCTGGCTTCTGGTAACTGTGCTGGTGAATCTGTTTTGTTAACTGGTGCAAAGCACAATTCTGAAAGTCCAGAAAGGTCACAGTGTCATTAAAAACATCATTGTTCAGTATAAATTATTCAGTCTTTTCACATATATTTGACCGAAATGGCAAAAAACACACTTTCAGTGTTCGGCTGAATGATTTTGGTTGCTGAATATTTGGTGCATCCGTAATTATTATTATTATTATTATTATTATTATTATTATTATTATTATTATTTATGAGCAACAAGTTAACTCTGAACCTGGCTTAGCAGTAGAAACACTGCCAAAATTGTTTAAAAAATAATAAAAATAAATAAAGGCTTAACATTGAAATTTGGAGTGCACCTCTATCAAATAGAAATAGAAAAATATCCATCTGAACGTTTCCAGGTACAAAAGATAGAGAGTCTGTGAGAAGAATGAGATGCATGCTGGCTATCAATTTTTAAACAAAACAACCAATGTAGTTCAAGAAAGGTCTATATTTTAAGACATTATAAAGACACTAACACTACACTTGTAAATGCTTTGTGTTGTGAACCCCTGCAGCCACATGGTTAATGCTAGTCTTGCGTTAAAATATATTAAAAATGTAACTTGCTTTAAGACACTGTTGCAAAAAGAAAAATTAATTTCCATATTGTGCAGAAGCATATGCTAAACTCAGCATAGATACTCAGCTTTTTATCCCCATTACTATTTACCCCTGCAGAGTGGAGGGAATGGGCAGCGTTCTTCATATTTCTTCTTTGAAGCAGCTTTTAAACCTCTTTCATTTTTACACAGTTTATTATAGAGAAACAAAGAGCCTCCCTCTTACACAACTTACACAATCAAGTGTATATGAATCATGAGGGATTAATGCTTCTGGTTATGATAGTCATTTTTAATCAGCAGCCAGTCTATCTTAGGCTGTGTTCAGACTGCAGGCAAATCAGATTAGTTTCTCAGATCAGATCTGCTGAGATGACTGTTCACACTGTTATTAGTAAGAGATCAGATCTGATTTGTCTGTCCACACATCACAAGTCTGTCTGTTTAGGTTTCTGTGGTAACAGTGCAGATGTCAGTAATTACAGCCACGCTGGTGACGTGGCTTCAAAGTTGCCAGGTTCGCAATTTTCCTGCTAAATTGCGGTATTTATTTTAATGCACTCATGAGTAAAATGTCAGAGGTGGTGGGGTGTTAGTTTTGGGGCTACTTCAAAAATGTTCCAAAACTCATATAGTACTCCCCAACAGACACAGGGACAGCCCCACATGGCATCAGCCAATCACAGGTGAGTGTGGAGCTCATACTCTCCGGAGTACTAATCAGCCTCATCTGATTATGATGCTTATGCTATATATATGTATTTGACCAATTCTGTTGTCCTCTAGAAATTCATCAATGTTCAGTTTCTGCTGTTGAGCAGCATTTTAGGCTAGTTTAAGATGCTGCAATGGAGTGACTTTACTTTAGTGACAGCCTTTGCATATGGTGATGGTTTTACAACCTGCTACAACTGACTGGTGTGCTCACCTATTTATACGTGCAGTAAACCCTGTCATGACGTCCCAGGCAGAATTCATTCCAAACCAGAGGTGGTCATAATATTCTAATATGACTGTGTATATTGTCTACTATATGTACAATAGATTTATGTATCTAAATATACATAAAGACAGGTGCTCAATGACTGTGAATATGAGCATTTGACTGCCAATTGATGTCTCTCTACTGTATTATATCCTTTAAAACAGTCTTTTTCTGGTAGAAATACAGAGATATCCTATTATATTGTATATTATATTGTAGTCATGTTTCAGAAAGGATGACTGTCCTTGCACACTGTTCAGTCACTCAAAGTCCCCCACGGCCTCGTCCTCATGGACTATTATCTCTCTTTCTTTCACACACACAAACACACACACACACACACACACACAAGCATGTGTATGACTGTGGATCAATTGAAGGCACTCAGACTGTGCCTCAGAGTATCTCAGCATTAGGGAATAGTCAGCATAACTCATAACACAGAATTCTGGGTAAAATTTGTCATTTCGTCCACGTGTGGGAAATACTTATTTCACTCACTTTCACATACATGAATTCTTCTGTGAATGTGCATCAGCGCAAGAGAAACAACCCTATTTTCCTCAATATACCACTGCTAACACATACGATAAGCTAAAGCTAGCCATATACTCGGCTCAGGTCAACTGTTGATTCTTGCTAATGTCAGTACTAGTGCATCTTCAACAATGAGAATATTATGAAAAAGTTAATTTGTGTTCATAATAAAATTTTAAAAGTTAAAATATTTTAAATTAATTATATGTAAAATGTCTCATTTAAGCCTTTTTTGTTTTAATGTTGATGCTGTTTAAATAGTAGATTTCTCATTTTAATGAGCTATAAGCCAAACTGATCAACGTTAAAACCAAAAAGGCTTGAAATGTCACGCTATGTGTAATGAATGTAAAATATATGACCGTTTGGCTTTTTGAAATAAATTATAAACAACAAACTATTATAATCGCTTTTTGGATGTAGCTCTGCAGTACTGTTTTATTTACCGATTCAACATTCACAAGACTTTTCAATCACTATCATTCATTCATTCATTATCCCACCCACTTAATCCTTATCAGGGTCGCGGTTAGTCCCCTACCCCTTCACTTGGCAGGGCATTACACTATTCAACCAAGCCCAGGACGGGCGCCAGTCCATCACTGGGTGTACACATATGCACGCACGCACACACACACACACACGGACAATTTTAGAGTACCCAATCCACCTGACCTCCATGTTTTTTTTGGACTGTGGGAGGAAACCGGAGTCCCCGGAGGAAACCCACGCAGACACGGGGAGAACATGGAAACTCCGCTCAAATGCAGACTCGAACCCAAGACCTCAGCGCTGAGAGGCGAACGTGCTAACCACTAAGCCACCGTGCCGCCCTCAATCACTATCAGTCTTATTATTTATTTATTTATTTATTTATTTATTTATTTATTTATTTATTTATTTAGAAATTGTATGAGCATGTTACTGACTAGGCTATCCATAGAAAATGATCAAGTCAAAATAGTTTATTACCGGTGAAATTGAGCCATCAGGCTTATGAGTCAAGTATTTTTTTCCTGGTATTGGTGACTCAGTAGAAAACAGAAATCAGTACAGCCATGGATGTACTCTACACTAAGGACACTGGGCATGCTGGGGACATGTCCACATCACATTATGGAATGGCTGATTTTGCCCCCAGAACTATAAAACAATAGAGATGCCCAGTGCGCATAACATCTTTGTGTACCATTTTGCTTCCTGTTGGACTGTTTTTGTTGCTGCACCGGTTTTAACTCTTGAGCAGACTCACCTATTCCATCACACTGAATTGTCGGTGACTAAAAATAGTGTAATTTCGCCTTCCAGTATTCAAATCTGTCCCAGATACCAGAAAATTCTATTTAAGGCACATACTGGTCAGTTTTTGCAATGTTTTGGTGGCAAAAGTGACCCAGCTTTAGCAGTCATGGCTAAGGTTTGTAATGTCCTTTAAACTCTGAGCCACATGCTGTCCAAATTCAGCCTGCCTAAATATTTAACATTCTAACATAACATTCTATGGTGGTATGTGGGCCAATGAAAGTAGTAAGTGTGGGCCAGAACTGAGCCATCACTCATATGGTATCACGGATCCTGGACTACAAGTATGTGTGATTATCATGCTCTCTGTTGAGCTAATCCTGTGGCTTTGTTTCAGAAATATCTGACTAGAGCTCTAAATCAGCTCCAAGATCATTATCACACAGCAAACAGTTTATACACTTAACTGGGTTTACACTGTGCAATAATCAGCCTGATTTTGCTGGCATAGGCCAGACTGCACAACACAAATGAATATCTAAGATGCTTATGTATAATAACGTATCTGTCACTGATCCGTCTTTGCTCGTGAGTTAAGACTGCTGGATCTAGAGCCTCTGTGACCAAAGATGGTCAACTATTAAGTTCTGACATTTAAACAGGAACCAGTCTAATGTTTTGTGTCCATGTTGTTCATATTATTTTAGTAGCATGCACTTTTACCATTTGCTTATTTATCTTATATGAGTTATGTGTGTTTAATGGAAGTGTAGCACCATGACCATCCTGGCTCTGTTTGTTTCATTATTGAGATTAGATATTTATTTATTTATTTATTTATTATTATTATTATTATTATTTTATTTTTTTTATTTTATTAAATTTTATTTTTAACCTAAAAATCACTTTACAGGATAAACTTCCATACCATGAACAACTTCAAAGTATCCTTTTCACTTCTTGAAATTTCTTGAAGACCTTTTTCTACAATCTGACTGATCAGAGGTTGTGAGTTAAATTCCTGGTTATGCGGTTTGCCATCGGCAGCCGGGGCCTGAGAAAGCAAAATTGGCTGTGCTCTCTCTGGGTGGGTAGATGGCGGTCTCTTCCCATCACTACTAAGTAATGTCCGCTGGCTCAGGTGTCTGTTAGCTGATGTATCAGAGCTGGGAATCCTGCGCTTTCCTCCGAGGACGTTGGTTGCCCAGTGATGATGTGCCAGCAGCAGTTTGAAAAGAGGCGGAGCCTGACCTCACATGCATCAGAGGAGGTCTGTTCTAGTCTTCACCCTCCTAGAGCGGGTTGTTTAACTGGCAACCACATCATTGGGGGTGTAACACGGTCTGATATCAATTTTGCTAAGATTTTACTAACATCATCTTATATAATCCGATATGTAACAATCTCAATTTTATCAGCTCCACTGAACATATAAGTGCACTTTATGTATACAGAGACACAGATGAATTACAGTCTGTAATTGTGTGCATGTGTACCTAATGAAGTGGCCATTGACTTGTAATCCCTGTATTGTATCACCATTGATCCCCTTTGTGAGTCTGGTTCCTCCCAAGGTTTCTTCCTCCAGCCTTGAGGGAGTTTTTCCTTGCCACTGTTGCCTTCGGCTTGCTCACATCGGGCTTAGATTCAATTTGTTTGATACTAATTATGTAAAGCTGCTTTGTAAAAAGCGCTATATAAATACATTTTGATTGACTGATTGATTGATTGACCAGGTTCTTGACAATACACAGCCCTAACTATTCTAGATGCTGGAACGTAATCACTGCAGACCAATACTGGTTTATTCTGATTAGAATGTCAGACATGACAGCAGCCTTATATACATTGTTTTGTTTTGTAGTATGACTGTAATATGACTGTAATGTGATCTTTCCATGGTATTCATATTATTTTAGAAGCACGCTCTTCTATCTGTTGCTCTACATCTTATACAATCTTATAATCAGATCATCCCATGTGTGTGTTTAATGGAATTGTAGCAGCATGACCATCCAGGCTCTGCTGGCTTTATTTAACGGTTGTTGAGATTGAGATGCTTATCTATAATAACGTATCTGTCCCTGGTCCACCTGCAGGAAGCTTTGTCCTACAAACTAGATTTCTCATATTCATACACAGTTTTCAGTTTATAGCTTATAATTAAATGAAAAGTTAATTTATTTGAACATAATTAGGCAAAGCTGTGTATGAGTTTTACAATAATAAGCATTAAATGTCCCGAAAATCAGTTTCAGTAGCCGAGGATTGGCTCCAGGGTGGGGCCCCGGTAACTCTATTCTGGGTGAGGGAAACTGGGCCTTGAAGATATTATTCATGGAGGTCTTTTGGATCACTTTTGTGACGTTGAGGGGAGTCAGTTTTGGTCGTTCAGGCACCTGGTTAGGATGCCCCCTGGTGAGATGTTCTGGGCATGTCCTGCTGGGAGGAGACACCCGGGAATTTTATATCTCTCAGCTGGCCTAGGAATCCTCCCACATGAGCTAGGAGAGGCGGCTGAGAGAGGGACGTCTGATCTACTTTACTTGGGTTGTTACCCCGTGACCCGGATACGGATAAGTGGAGGATGATGGATGGATGGAAGTATTACATGTCTGGACTGGGCTTTAATACGGAAGATTCTTGAACTATTCTGGCCATTTTTTAATACTTCTGATTATGTCTGTATATGCCACATTAAACATGGTTTTCCATGCCAATTTTGGGAGCATAATTTTCAGCACAGCATCACCTATATGATATTTTACACTTTGACATATTGTATCAACAATAGAACATAAAATCAGATTTTAAAAATTCTATTTTTTTTTCAATAAAAACAGACTCAATGATTTTAAATTAAAATTAAGCCTAAAATGTGTTTGTAAATGTGAACATAAGAATAAAATTATATACTATTTACAACAAATAAACAGGTGTGAGGTTCTTTTGTTGTTCACTTGCTGTCGTTCTGCATTTTGGGGCTTCCTCATAGGCATATCACCCCTCCCAACATGAGTTTTATATTAAGTTTAACTGATCATATCTCTTTTCTTACTTGGTATATCAACATCAAACAAAAACTAGCATAAAGTTTCAATCTAGTCCTTTCAATGGACATTGACAGCCATGATCAACATAACATAGTTTTTATGCTGTGACGTCTAGCACCAGTCGTGATTTGAACAAGTCAGCATGATCGGCAACTCTTAAAGTTCAATAGGTCTTTTGTTCCATTTAAAAACATCTCACCCATAAATCATATATACAGTATATTCCCATTTACCACAAATGCAGTCATGCCAAGACATGCCTGGAGTCCAATTTTTTGCTTCTTTAGTTTATAACATTGCTAAAAAACCTTTTTTTTTTTTTACATAAACTTGTATATTATGTTAAATATAATATTATGTCCTGAAGCAGAGGACACAGAGAATCAGCTTAACAGAAAGTAAAATCAGTGTAATTTGTCACAGCACAAAGAACAAAAGCATTAAAGGTGAATAAGTGAATGTTTCTGAGGGCCTTGTTTCAGCGTTCTAATCAGAATTCTCCACACTTAACATTGTTTACTGCATTTTCTGAGGAGCAGAAGGGTCAACTAGAAATAGTTCAGGTTATTTTGCTAAAAAAGAGCTCATATCATAAACTAAATTTCCTCATCTTTTTAAAATAAAACAGTACACTGATCAGCCACTTCATTAAAACCACCTTCTTGTATCTACACTCACTGTCCATTTTATCTACACTGACCATGTAGATGCACTTTGTAGTTCTACAATTACAGACTGTAGTCAGGACATGCAGCTCACAGGACGCTGTTGGCCGGGTAGTTTTGGTTGGTGTCATTCCAGCAGTGACACTGAAGTGTTTACAAACATCAGCAGTTCTGCTCTGTGTGAGCCACTCATGCCAGTGCAACACACACTAACACACCACCACCACATCAGTGTCACTGCAGTGCTGAGAATGATCCACCACCTATATAACACCTGGGGGTCCTGATCACTGAGCTAAGAAATGGACAATGAGTGTAGACACAAAGAGGTGGTTTTAATGAATTGGCTAGTTGGGGTATGTAAACATGTAGCAGATATAGAAGTTAAATGAAAGGAAAATCTTGTTTAAAAAAACTTTTAAAAATGCTTGAAAAAATACCAACAAAAGCTTTGGAAAACTAGCACTAAAATAAAAACATTTATAAAAAGAAATATGGCCACAATAACATTCTCATGAACACTAAAAAAGGATAAGAACTAACTTCATAGCTACAATGTCTTCTAGTTATTCAGTATGTACATACATACAGTATATTATGGTATATTATACAACAGCATACATTATATAGTAATGTATCATATCATATTGCATAGTACAGTATATTACACTACAGTACTGCATAGTGTATTGTATTATATACCTTAGTATACTATAATATAGTATACATTTAATATGGTATATCATAATATAGTATAGTATATTAGAGAACAGAATAGTATAGCATTGTATAGTATACACAGCAGGCGCATTGACACTGTGACAAAGTACAGATGACAAATTCTTGCAGCGTTGATACAATGTTGTTATGAGGTTCTCTTCCTGTTGAGGAGTATAGTATAGTATAGTGTAATACAGCATAGTACTGTACATTGTAGTACAGTATAGTATAGTGTAGTATAGTATAGTGTAGCATTGTGTAATACAGTATAGTACAGTACAGTATAGTATAGCATTGTGTAATACAATACAGTATAGTGCAGTATAGTATAGCATAGTGTAGTGTAATATAGTATAGTGTAGTACAGCATAATACAGTATAATATGTAATATATATACAGTATACTTTAATATAGTGTAGTACAGTACAGTACAGCATAGTACAGTATAACATAATATATATTATAATATAGTGTTGTACAGTACAGTACAGTAGAGAAGAGTATAATAGAGTATAATATAGTACAGCATAGTAGAGAAGAGTATAGTAGAGTATAGTATAGAATAGTGCAGTATAGCATAGTAGAGTATAGTATAGAATAGTGCAGTATAGCATAGTAGAGAAGAGTATAGTAGAGTATAATATAGTACAGTATAGTATAGTAGAGTATAGTAGAGTATAAGAAGATGTTTTTTTCTTCTTACCTGTGTTGTTGTTGTTGTTCTTGGCCTGGCTGGCGTGTCGTAGTCTGCGCTGGTGGGTTTTGCCGTTGTAGTGTATCTGAGCCTGAGCGCTGGAGTTCAGTTGGATGTTGCACACTTCACACAGCGTCAGCATTCGCTGCTTACGGTCACGTTTTGGCCGGGGGTCCTCATCTCCGTAACGACGGCCCCTACACAACTCAAAACCCAAACCCTCTTCACCCTCCAGAGACACTGGACTAGAAGGACGCTTCATCCCTGAAGATTCACACATCACAGATACAGTTTATTAGACAAAAATAGATTAATTTTTTTACAATCCATATCTGACATGATGATAATAATAATAATAATAATAATAATAATAATAATAATAATAATAATAATAATAATACTGTTTTACTGATTTTCATCCAAAGGCTATACGTAGCTGTTGTAGATGGAGGACGTATTGGGAAACTTTAGAAGTGTAGAGTTGTAAGACATTGAAGTTGTAAGACATGTTTACACTTTTTATTTAAGATAGGATAATCCTTTATTAGACCCACAGAGGGGAAATCCATTTAAAGGTGAATATAGATACACAGTGAATATAGAATACAGTTGTCAGGGTTTCAGATGTCAGATAGTCTGGGGAATGATTCTGTAAAATGACCACATGGGGGAGGCAAATAGCCAATATTTCAAGACAGGAACCACAACATGGTCTATTAGAAAGGGGATATAAACAGACAGACAGACAGACAGACAGATAGACATGCACACAAAAAGATGGATAGATGGAGAGAAAGAAAAAAATGTTAATTAATATATATAAAGAGTGAGAGAGAAAGAGAGAAAAATGCTGAACATATAACACCTCACACAGAGAATGTGTTCTTCTCTCTCTCTCTCTCTCTTTCTCTCTCTCTCTCTCTCTCTCTGTGTGTGTGTGTGCGTGTGTGTTTCAAGAACTGTGGTTTTTCATTCATAAAAAGCTCACTCGACCATTGATGAGGCACACACACACACACACACACACACACACACACACACACACACACACACACACACACAAACAGCTCCAAGTGCTGTGTATTGTTGGCCAGCCTCCTGCTCTTTCACACACTCTGTTCTGTCACAACTCAGTTCCAATCCAGTACACACACACACACACACACACACACACACACCTGCATATAAAACCACATGAATATTTTTGGACAGCACCATTTCTACTCTGGAACATGAACAAACCAGCTGTGACAATTAGAATGTGTGCCAACTACACACACACACATGTTTTTTTATTTGTGAAGTCATCAATCAGAAATGGTGCTTGTGGTGAAAGGTCCCACACAGTCCATTTACTCTGTGTGTGTGTGTGTGTGTGTGTGTGTGTGTGAATTGTTTTGAGGTAATTTATATTAAGAACATTACACAAACCCACATTACAATGAATCACTTTACTTTAAACATTAACTGACTTTTAAACATATAATACTGGACTATATATGTGTATCACGTCTCATAACTGTACAGTGTTTCTTATTTTTATTTATATAATATAATTACTTACATTTAGTAATAATAATAATAATAATAATAATAATAATAATAATAATAATAATATATTATGTGGTATATTATGACATATATTATATTATGTGTAGAAAATGTAACTGTAATGTTAGATAATCACATAACCATACAGTTAACGATACAGTTAAGCAATAATGACTTCAGAAAGAGGTCTTTTTTTTGGTATTTTTTTGTTCAGTCTTTTATGTTTTGAATCAGTCAAAAACCTAATAAAAAAGTTTTTTCTGTGCAAAGTAAGACTCTGAACAAAAAGAATTATTGTTGCAACACAGTATAATATGTCCAGCTCAACTTACTAACAGAAATATGGCAGTAATGAAATTTTAGACTCTACAACTTTAGGCTCTGAATTTCAGTCTTCCTCTAAATGTTTCAGGATCTATACAGTAAGGTTAATAGTATGAACATTTTCTCATTAAACCCCCACATTCACACATACCACACAGCAACAAACACAGCTAAATAAACCTGGATAGACAGGATGGCAGTAGTAACTAGATAAGTCACGAAGAAAATACAGAGTGATTGCTCAGCCTAAACAACCCCAGGTGTTTTCTAGGGCATTTGCTATGTTGCTTTCGCCTCTGAGGTAGATACTGGGGTGTTGCCAGGTACTGAGTGTTTGCTAAGGTGTACCTAGATGATTGCTATGGTCTCCCAGGTGAATGCTAGAGTGTTGTTAGTTGATTACTACAGTATCCCACATGGTAACATTAGTGATAGTAGTGCATTTTTATCAAAATGATACAAGTGGGGCATAAAGTTTTGCACCTCATTCATCCTCAGAGGGGAAAATATGAAAAAATGAAGATAAACATTTGCTACTGAGACATTGTACATAGGATTAAATATATGTATACAAGCCCATCATAATGATAAGTCTAATCATACTATTTTGGAATTAGATTGTTGTTGATATTTCTAAAACTGTAAGAGGAGATAGCAGAACAAGACTGAACAACAAGAAATAGAATAGTGTTTCTTGAAGAAAATACAGATTTTTTGAATACTATATGTAAAAGCAGTCATTTAAATAATGAATAAAAGTAAGAAAGAATCTAATAGACCAGAACATTGGGTAGGTATTCACTTTTTAATTTTGCAATCTGGTTATTAATGTTTTGGGCTAAATATAGTGTGGGAGCCATGCCAGGTTTATGTGCAGTTTGTTTGCATATATTTCAGTACAACCTTAGACCTCTAGGAGCAGAGTGATGGGTCACATGGGGCTACGAGATAGGTGTCTTGAGGTCGTAGGAACATACAGTTGATAACGCAAACAAAACGGGAACATAGAATACTGTAATCAGTTTGGAATATACCGGAATATACACCAGTTTTCTGGTGAAATCCTCTAAAAGTTTGCGGATTGACACACCTACCTTCCCATTTTGTAAAACTTAAGTTGAATCCTAGATGACAGGATTCAAGATGACCCTCATGTTGGTGACATAGCCTAGCAGCTTTTCTAAATAGCTTGTATCTATAATTAGATCACCATCTTCCAAATCATTGTCATTTTATTATGCTGCTACAGCTGATTGTTGAAGGAAATGTCTTATTAAAATGCATATTATTGTCAGTACAAAACTTCCTTGATTCAAGTTTTTGTGAAATATTTTGTGATAAAAAGGGTATGATTTGATGAAAACAATGGGCTATATTTAACAAATCTCAAAAAAAAGGAACACTGATATAAAATCAGGTCAGTTCCACTGGATAAAAGGCACTAGCTGATCCTAGATCAATAATCTTTGAAGTTTTAAGATACAGTTTTATGCTTTTATGTGTTTTTTAAGAATGTAATATTTTTTTTACTTAATTTAATCATTTAATTGAATACTTTATACATGTTATACTATGATAATAACACAGTTAAAGTGAATTCCTAGACAAATATGCACCTACACTCCCTCCTCCCCCTACAGATTTCCATTCACCCCTGATGACTATATTAAATGCATTAGCCCTTCTGTAGTGCCATTTCCAGCTGTTCTTCTTGTGGTTGTCATCGCCTAGGCTGAACCCGGGCATTGTTTCAGGGTGATTAGTGGACCACCGAGGGTCACCGGGGGTCCACAAGTATTTCTATTTTACAGCCCTTTCAAACTCTCACTGGAGAGATTAAGTCTGCATTTAGGACTTTAAAACCATGAGGGAGCATTTACTGTACTTAATGTCCACTTACTGTAATATGAACATTACTCAAAACTGTACCACATAGAAAAAAAACTGGATTTTTTTTCATTTTAACATATAAAATTATTATTATCAATGGACCAGAGGGATGTCCAGACATTTTTATACTTATCTAGCATGACTTATGTTTCTGTTTGCAGATGAATGTGCTGTTAGGAGTCTTGCCAAGGACCTTTACTGGTACAGTGTGCTGTACTTGACTTAACATCCTGAAGAACAGGGTTAAAGGGGGCTAACAGTGTATACAGATAAACAGATGGACTACAGTCTGTAATTGTAGGACTACAAAGCGCACCTGTATGCTCAGTGGAGATGATAACATCAACAATGAGTGTAGATATTAGGAGGTGGTTTTAATAAAGTGGCTGGTTAATGTATATTAGATGTAGGCGCAAATAGACGCAGATGAAAGGATGATTGGAAGCGGTAAATGCCCTACCCTTTAACGGTGGAACGCTTTAGCCAGGATCTCCTCCAAAATAGCATATGTATGTCTCATTGTGTGCCAACATGTGTTCACAGCTCATTGATCCAGCCAGCGATTTCAGCACAATGTGTCGAGTATATAAAGGCCCGTAAATGCCTATTTAAAACCCAGTGAAGGAAAAGTTCCCAGCACTGTCTACACTCCTGTTGCCATTACAAGCAAATGCTTTTCCTAGAAAGCAAATCTGCATCGGACATCCCTCGGCAAACTCTCGCCAAAGACACGACAACAGTCTGCAAAAACATGGCACATGAGGTTCAGTTAATGTTTAAAACAAACAGCTGCCCTTAAACCTTTGCCAGTTTTATACTCTGATGCATTCACGCAGCTGCTGTTGTTTGAAACCTCTAGGAAATACATCTTATGTGCAGTTTGTAGACATCCAAGATATATAATCTGATATTGAGTAAAGGGTAAAGAGTAAGTAAAGCCACCGTCTCTTTTCTAACTGCTGCTGATACATCAGCTAACCAACACCTGAGCCAGCGGATAATACTGTAGTGATGGGGAGAGAGCGCCATCTACCCACCAAAAAGAACATAACCAGTTTTTCTCTGTCAAGCCCAGTCTGCCGATGGCAAGCAGCTAGACCAGGATTCAAACTCGCAATCTGGTGATTCCCATGATCTCAAGACTTAGTTCGCGGAGCCACTCCGAGCTCTCAAGCTCAAGAATAATTTTTAATGAGCTCTACTCTGATTGGCTGGGCTGCATTTTTAATGAAAGGATATCGATACATTGTACACACTTACGCCATGAACACTTCCTCCTGTACTGTGCACTGATACATTATACACACTCACGCCATGAACACTTCCTCCTGTACTGTGCACCGATACATTATACACACTCACGCCATCAACACTTCCTCCTGTACTGTGCACCGATACATTATACGCACTCACACCATCAACACTTCCTCCTGTACTGTGCACTGATAGATTATACACCGATCACTGCACAATTCTCAGTGTGAAATAGCCAAGGTCATGTGCTGTGTGAATGAGGATAACTGAGGGCTTTAATGTCTCACTGCAGTGGCAGGAGACTGATGGAGATGGCTGAACAGGCGCCGGCCTCCACTCCTACAGCCACAGATATTAGTCATCAGACATTAGCATCTACCTGCACTCTAATCATACATGTCAGTCTTTTTCACAAAGCCTGAGGTATTTAATCATCATTTCATCACCAGATCTTCATTAAGATTAAAGTTACTAACGAGTGTTTGGGTAAAGAAGCATACTGGACACACTGTCTCAGTGTGAAAGTTATCTTATTGTCTTTCTGAGCTAAAATGTTTACTATTATAGTACTCGTAAGGATGCTCACAGAGGACAAACTTAATGTCATTCTAAATCACTGTAGTCTATTATGAGTGCAGCAGATATGTTGTGAAATGTGATTTGGAAATTGGTCGTCTTAAGCCACGCACCTTTGTGAGCATCTTTCATACATCACTGTCACGCCGTGTGATTTACAAATTATGAGATGAATGTTATTATGAAAAAGATAGAAAGTCAAACAAATCATGGACATTAAACTACACACACATCTCTTCAGAATAATGTTCAAATGTGTTCATATATAGAGCTTTTGTTTATTTACAGAGCGCCATTTTCTTTGGGCAACATGACCAAGAATATGGGGCTGCACACTTAGAACTAAAGAAGTCGCCACTCTACACATTCACTTGCTGTCTGGGCATCATGTTGAATGCCAAGCGTTTTTGGCATGTAAGTTCTTTACAGTATAAAACATCACTTTGCAGGAGTGTAATTTGTTTATAACTGTTTATAAAGACATTATTAGTGAGGTATTATAGTTATTACAGCAAAGGAGAATGACCTTTCAGCACATTCAGAGGAGATCAGTGGGTGTTACTTTTGGACAGGAGCTGCTTCTCTGATATCTCTCTCTCTGTCTCTCTCTCTCTCTCTGTCTCTCTCTCTGTCTCTCTCTCTCTCTCTCTGTCTCTCTCTCTGTCTCTCTCTCTCTCTCTCTGTCTCTCTCTCTCTGTCTCTCTCTCTCTCTGTCTCTCTCTCTCTCTTTGTCTCTCTCTCTCTGCCTCTCTCTCTCTGCCTCTCTCTCTCTCTCTCTCTCTCTCTCTGTCTCTCTCTCTCTCACACACACACACACACACACACACACACACACACACACACACACACACACACACACACACACAGAGTAAATATAACTGACCTGGAGTCAATGACACGCAAGTTTACCAGAAGGCTCAACCAATTAATTTCATATAATTAAGGATGAAAGAGGCCGTCTGTGTAATCTGAACACACTGTACTAGAAAGAGTGAAAAGAGAGATGGGCGAGGCAGGAGGGGTGATGATTGAACAATAGTGCAGAAGATCTATTATCTTCATATATTTTTCCATATCGTCTGATGTTACTAATCAATAATTGCAACAGGTGTTTCAAAAGCTGCACTGCAAAAAATAAAGGTGGGGCATTTTAGGTGCTTCATGCAACTTTCCCATATAAGGGCTTTAACAGTGGACCATTAATAGTGGTCACCTGGAGATCGACCTACCTACAGACTTTAACTTCAACCATGGTCAGCCCCACCTGATCCTGATCTAATTATTGACTTCAGAAGTTCTTAATTAGCTGAATGAAGTGATCTGATCAGAGGTAGACACATCTCACAACTTACAGGCCTTAAAGGAACTGCTGCTGAAGTGCTCTTAATCCGCTGGAGTCGATGCTCCCACCAGCAGCATATAAACAAAATTCTGCAAACTTCTCTCATACTTATATAACTCTGCAAAATTTTATCTTAGAAACAAAACAAAACATACCCCGGAAACCTTAAAGGGTCTACTTTTCAAATATATATAGCTTGAATTGAAATATATTTTAGATTCTTGTGAGAGGAGCTCAAATAAGCAGAGACAAGTCTTGAGAGCAACTCAGACAGCTGTGCATATTTTCCCACCAAAAGACGCACTCTGTCATTCATATGCTAATGACGTGGTAATTCCTGACATTACATTGGTGGGTTCCAGCAGCCTGGCATCTGTGGAATGTGAATCTGTGAGGTGACCCTGAACAAGACCTTTCCCCTGATTGTTCACACCTATCTCATAAATACTCAATGTAGTGTTAGTGGCTGAGTGAAAACAGAGTGTCACCTCACATTAGTTAAGCTTTAGAAATAAAACCACATACAATTTATAAAAACTGTACTGAGCAGTGTGTAGCCAACATCTCTGTTTATTCAGTTTCTGAGCTCAAAAGTCTTGGCTAGAAATGTTTAGAGTTTTTTTTCACAATATATCAGCACATCTGAAAATGGGTTTTTGGAAAATTTTTGAGCAGATTTAATCAGAATATAGAGTTATGAAACTCTTACTGTTTTGACCCTGAGTTTGTGCTGAACTAAAGCCTGTGTAACAGTTTGAAAAAAAAACAAAACATTTTTTTGCAAATGTAATTGTAAATGTAATTTGCAAAAAGTGAAGGCATGTCAGACTACATCAGAGTGTCTGAAATATCCTCAGACTCCAGAGGGTTACACCTCTTGCTAGATAATGACTTTGGACTTGATAAAACTAAGTGGACCAACACCAGCAATTGACTACAAACTACAGAAACTGCACACTGGACCTCAGAGACCTTGGATTCTGTGTCTCTCTACTCTGTAGGACCTTGATTTCCAAATGAAATGCAAAACTTTCATCTGAAAAGAGGACTTGGAACCACAATATAACAGTCCAGTTCTCCTCAGGTCAGGTACTAGATTAACTATTTTATCTATAATTTAGTTTTTTTAAATATTGAAATGTAATTTTTTTCTTTAATAATATAGTTTTTTTCTCAGTTTCTGCCATAACTTTCAGTTAATCTCAGTGTCTCTGCAATTTCTCCACCCCTGCCCATGCTGTGGAAGGATGGAGGAAGTGAGTGAGTGCGAATGAAGATGTAAATAGACGACTGCATCATATGACACTTTTCTTGAAAGCTGCTTCTCAGATATACTTTTCCATTAAGTAAGCAATACTTAACAAAGACACTACTAGCTCAGTTATCAACACCTTTAACTAACACGAGCACACACACACACACACACACACACACACACACACACACACACACACACACACACACACTGAAAGCCTTTACAAAGAAGATGAGTCAGTACAGTGAGCTATATACAGATCAGCACTTAACTTTCTGTTGTCGGAAGGTCATAGCCTACACTCATAACTCCCACACATTACACAATACACAAATACAATCATATACTGAAAATACAATTTCTGAAATTTTGAAATGAAAATTCTCATTTGAAATTCTTTCTGAATAATGTGAAAATTGGAAAAATTCCTATTACAATATTTGTAAGAATTTATTAATAAATAATAAATAAAATACAAATGTAAATACAAAATACAAAATTAACAATAATAATAATAATAAAAGAAAATATTAATATACTTGAGATATTATATTTTATGATACTGTATCTATTCTGACAAACACAGTACTGATTTTTAATCAATATCATACATTTGAAGATTGACTCTAATACATGTTGTGTTGGGAATAAACCCCCGATCACTAGATGGCAGTAATGTAATTTGTCTTGGAAAATTAAGGCAGGAAATTAAAGGAGCAATCAGTCATTTTTACAACAAAAATGTATCATAATTGAGCTTACCTCCATAGACCAAGTCCGCTACACAGGAGCAAAAATAGATTTAGTACAAAATCACTGATACTTCCTGGCCTCTAGGTGTCAGTATAATGGCTATTTAAGAACACGAAGACAAATCACACAAAAAAATTGCTGACTGCTCCTTTAAATAAATGAAAAAGTTCTGCACATTATATTTACATTAAGTGAAGTGTACATAGTTTGAGCAGACTCTGAAAATTCATAAAAGATGTTTTATTGGATCTTTGATTTGTTGCACTGGTGGAAAAAATGTTTATTTGAAAACCTTTAAAGTTCTTTCTTCTTCATAGTTAAACTGTTCTTAGTTGTCCAGTCTGTCTTTAAAAAGCTCTAAAAACACAAACAGCTGAAATTGCTTAATTTAAGATATGCTCTAAAAACGTGGAACCTTTGATGGCTCCCTATTGAATTTAAGGCTCTTTTATAAACTATTTATCTTAAAAAAACATTTAAAATCAGATTGGGTTCCTCAAAAAACCTTGTACATATCAAGACAGAATTACAACATCATTTAAAGTGTTCTCAAAGGACCTTTAAAAATGTTCCTGGGGTACTTTTAAGGGTTGTGTCAATCTGAGGAACATCTAAAACATATAAGAAACTTTTTGGTTAATAATGTTGAATATAAATTACAATCTTCTGACTAAAGTTAATATTTCTGGCACACAAGTTCACATTCAGTGACTGACTTTAGCACACAATCATTTCAGCATCCAAGCAATAACACTGAATAATATGTTTTTTGGTTCGTACATTTTAGGATATTATAGATGTAAGACATAAAGAAACATGGAGGCCAGCAGGCACCCCTGGTCAAGTGATCTTCAAAAGACATGAAGTTAAAAAAAAACATGCTTTTCAACCTTTTTGATTAATATATCACTTTGTTTTATAAAATTTTAGAGTGAAAAAAAGAAATTTCTAATCTTATGACTTTTACCAAAGTCTCAGACCTTAACATTCTTTGACTCCTCAAACCTTGTACCAACAATTATCATCCATGGGCTCCTCTAAACAGTTTTCCAGTAGTCTGACAATTAAGATAATTGATACCCGCAAAGCAAGAGAAGGGTATAAGAAGATAGTGAAGTCATTTCAGGTAGATGTGTCCTCAGGTCATAATGTAATGGCAGTTAACAGGAATAGCGGAGATCAAATTGAGGTCTAGAAGAAAAGTTTTCTGAAAGAACAACATGTAGAGTTACTAGAAAGACAAATCAAATCCCTCTTTGACTGCAAAAGACTTTCAGGAAGACTGAGTGTTGAGTGTTCATGCATTGTTCTGCTGTAACATCTGCAGAAATATGACCTTTTAAGGAAGAGTCAACAGAAGAAAAACTTTCCCACATCTTTACAACCAAATTCAGCACTAGATGTTTGCAAAGTTTGCACATTTTGAATCTAAGCATTCAGTAGACTAATGAACTTTCGCCATATCTCTTTCTTTATGGCTGCAATTAGCAATGATAAGACAGGAGAAAAAGGGGTGCAGAATGTTATGAAAGAACACCTCTCCAACTGTTAAGTATGGTGGTGGATCTATTGGTCGGTGTAATGGTTAACAAGAATGTATTCAGTTAACACTAGAATTCCTAACCTGACTACCAGCATATTCTTGAAGTAAACATCACTGCTTGTAAAAAGATGAAAAGAGGACGGTTTCTATGACAACATAATGATCCTAAACACATGTCAAAACACTATATATCAGTATACTGTATATCATCCATCCATCCATCCATTATCACAAACGTTTAATCTTCATCAGGGTTGCGGTTAGTCCCCTACCCCAGAGCCCAGGACAGACACACACACACACACACACACACATCACTGGGTGCACACACACACACACACACACACACATATACACACACACACACACTGACATACGGTCAATTTAGAGTACCCAATCCAACTGACCTCCATGTTTTTGGACTGCGGGAGGAAACCGGAGACCCCAGAGGAAACCCACACAGAATGTATATATCAGTTAACTCTAATTACAACCAGTAACTGAGGCATTACATGTATTTAATCTGGGCATGTGTATGTGTGTGTGTGTGTGTTTATCTACATTGTGTTGACTGGTCTATTCTGGCTGAACTCCAAAACGATGTCTTCAGCTGGTCAACATCAATCACATACACACACACACACACACACACGCACACACACACACACACACACACACACACACTACTGGCTGGAGGAGATAGAATACTCTCCACACCTCTCTGTCTGTCTGTCTCTCTGTCTATCTCCCTCTGTCGTTCTTTTCACTTGTTTCTTTCCCTCTGTGCCCCACCTCTCTCCC
>BRDA01010510.1:0-29981 GCA_036984385.1 Crenuchus spilurus
ATAACTCCACTGCAAAACTAAAGCACATTTTGGACATCAGACATATTCTTTCAAACACGCACCCCTGGGCTCAAAAATGTAGCTTGTAAAAAAATTAATCTGCAAAATTTGTAAAATACTGGCAGCTGTGGTTGCCAGAATTTCAGTGTACAGTTGCAATGAATAAGGCATTACAGTATACTTTTTTGCAACCATAAATTTGTTTTGTTTACAATACATTGTCACAAAACCCAGTATTTACAGTAAAATGTGGTTGTCAAAATGTAAAGGTAATAAATATGGTACAACATGTTGTACCATTACATCCAGTTCAGAGTTAAGAGTCCCCTCTTGTCCATTGTGTGCTGGGCATGACATTACAGTATTTTAGGCACACTGTATCACAAACATGCACACACCAGAGAGACACTGAGAGGTACTGAGAGACATATGTGCTAATCACCAAGTCATCACATGTCAGTATGATTGCACACAATGGAATTTGACCACATTAAACCCATCTGTGCACTGAAACACACACACACTAGTAAACACATTAGGCTGTGAGAACATGTGCCCGAAGAGGTGGGCAGCCTTATCCACGGCACCAGGGGAGCAGTTGGAGATTGGAGTTGGAGTTGCTCAAGTGCACTTCAGAACTGGTGACCTTCCGGGCACAAGACCAGATCCCTAACCAACAGGCCACGGCTGAACCTTGCAAACTCTCCAAATGTGGGTAACTGCATTCTGTAAATTCTGTTAGTGGGGAATTTTATGGAGCAGCTGTGAGTGTGTGGTTAAAGAATGACCATGGGTGGCATGGTGGCTTAGTGGTTAGCACGTTCGCCTCTCAGCGCTGAGGTCTTGGGTTCAAGTCCCCATCTGGGTGGAGTTTTCTCCCCGTGTCTTAGTGGGTTTCCTCCGGTTTCCTCCCACAGTCCAAAAACATGGAGATCAGGTGAATTGGCTACTCTAAAATTACCCTGGTGTGTGTATGAATGTATGTATACCCAGATATGGTTGGCACTCTGTCTGGTCCCCCTAGTGCTCGATGCATTCCTCCAGGTGGACGGTCGTTTCCAGTTGAGAGTATGCTGTGTGCAACTGGCTGCCACTTCTCAGCGGTGTGTGTGGTTGAGTGTGTGTAAATGGAGTGTGTTGATTGTAAAGCGTTCTTGGGTATCATGAAAGGCGCTATGTAAGTGTAACATAATAATAATAATAATAATAATAATAATAATAATAATAATAATAATAATAATAATAATAGCCAGTCTTGTGACCAGAAAGGTCGCTGGTTGAATCTTACCAACATGATCCAGCTGAAGTGCCCTTGGCCAAGGCACCTAACTCCTAACTACTTCCTGGGCCCTGTGAATAGGGCTGCCCACTTCTATGGGCAAGTGTATTCACTGCCCCCTAGTGTATGTGTGCATGTCAAATACCTCTGTGTGCAAGCACATTTGTTAATGTTTCACTGTTCACTGTTATAGAAACTGTATTCAACCTTTTTAGAGTTTACAATGTTCTACTGTCATGCTTTGACAGTTCCTCACTGTAAAATCATAGGATTTGTTTTGCCATAGAAATATTGCCATACATAAAAAAATGCTACCACATCTTTGCAGGCTGATGTTCATTAGCCCACTGGACCAGAGCCATAAAGTGATAACGACACTAAACCATTTTCAGGCAAAATCAATACACAGTACAGCATGAAATTAAGAAAGACTGGCTGGATTGTGACATCCACTTTGAAAACTCACATAAACTCAATTGCAGGGAATGGATTGCTGTATTTGTCTAATTATTTTATTAGCAGCAAAGCATTACTGAGCTTGACTGACTGTGAAATTACAGTGAATGCCTTCACTTGAAGATGTGTCCTTGTGGAAACTGACTGTCTGAAAATGAACATTGATTCTGCAGCTTTTACCACTGACGTAGTCAGTATGCTGACATGTTTGCACTGTTGTTGCGGTTAATAAAGTGCAGCTTAGATGTTTTCTCACATTGTTTGATCCAAACTCAGCTCATCAGCTTCATCACAATGTTCACTGCAAGATATCAGTAATCCTCAGAGCTTAGTTTCACATTCACCTTGTTTGAAATAAAGCATAAAGGGTTCTTGGTGAGATTGTGGATGTAAAGTAAATGTTTATTTGTAGTCATATGAATGTCTTCAGCTTTGTGACAACCTTGACTAAATGTAATGGTTTTCTATTGCTTGTTAATGTCAAATGGGAATGTTATAATGAAACTGAGATATTGCATGATACACTATGTATTAAAATGTTTGTAGACACCCCTTCCAATACATGCATTCAGCTATTGTACACACAGTGTTTAGTCCCTTTTGAGAAGTATTGCTAACAGCCAATATACCAAACATGAACCTACTGGCACCATGTCTAATGCCAGGTTTGGTTTAGAAGGGTATAAAACATCCCCAGCGTTGAGCTGTCAAGCAGTGGAACAGTGTTCTCTGCTCTTCAATATTTTTTTGGATGAGTTGGGGATGAGCTGGTGATGATCATTCAACATCCTGACCTCACTGACTCTCTTATCGCTGAATGCAATCAAATCCTCACATTAATGCTCCAAAATTATTAGAAAGTCTGGACAATACAGAGTTACTCCAACAAATGCAGGATGAACCCCTTTTTGATACCCTTGATTTCAAAAGAAACAATGAATAAACTTGTGTCCGTACTGTAGGTAATACACAGTAAATCTGCCAGTGTTAAATCAACACTTTTAGAGTTAAATTAACCCTGAGGGTGTCAAAATGTAACACTCTCAGTTTTAATTTAACTCTAATAGTGTTGATTTAACACTGGCAGATTTACTGTGTACCTGATTTGGGACATACACCAGAGAATGCCATTTCTACACTGTCTTTGTGAAGTTTAAGGGCTTTGATTTTGGAAAAATACATTTTAAAAAAGGCAAAATGATTGTACTGATGGACCATATGCTGCAGAGCTAGAGAGCTATAAGGTTGAAGTATTCCTTTAATTTTTGCAAATCCAGCAAGAGAGCATGTTGACTCTGATTGCATTCATCACCCCTGCTGTGTCCAGGCCAGGCTGACCTTAAAGTGCATAAGCCTGTGAAATAAACAACTGTGGAAAAGCTAATAGGATTGAAAACTAGAGCCAGTTCCTCAGAGCAGTCTTTATTATTTCCTCCCACTTTCCTGGAGATGACCTGGAGCTGGACTGCTCGGCTGGCTCCCTCTGCTGGGAAACCATTTATCAGATCAACACAACATGAAGCCAGAGTAAACAGGAAAAAGCCTCTCAGGTATTTCCCAACGTGTCAGATTGGACAAAATATACTGTTTGTTATTCACAGTAGTGATAGTCAGGCTTCCACTTGATATGATAATACACAAGCATCCAAACTAGACATTTGATCACCGCACAATCAATATATGATATCAGAGTATCATTAGCTTATAAGCTATAAACAGAGTCTTGTGATGCTATTGCCACATGATGGCGCACTTCCCACACACTTGCTTTTTATCTGGCTCATAATTTCTTTAGAGTTACGTTTGTGTAGACTGAATCATTTCTGTGTTTATTTACATGATCATATCAGAGTATTATGACCACCTACCTAATGTTGGGAATAACCACCCTTGGCTCAGATGACACTAGCAAGACATTGTGGCTTGGAATGTCTGTATTAGGTGGTTAACTGATCCATTTTGGAGGTTAACTGGTCCATTGTGGAGGTTAACTGGTCCATTGTGACACATAAATTGCTCTCTAGTTGTTGTTCCCCTCTGGAATCAATGGCTCATGAGGAACCACTATTGTGCTCGAGGCCCTCAATGTACAAGAAGTACATTTTCAGTACACCTTCACTACAACGGCTCTAGAACATCCCACAAAGTTAAAGGCTTCTGAGATGCTACCACCCTTCACCTGGTACCCTATTATCATGCCCTTTTACACATCAGTCACATTACATTTTTTGCCCATAATGATCATTCTACACGCTGCTACAACTGACTGGTGTGCTCAAAATGTGCTTAAATATACAGTAAATAGTGTCACGTGACATCTGTGACGTCCCAGAGTGAGTTCCTTCCAAATCAGGGATGGTCATAATAATGTAGATTTGCCATTATTATGTAATTAGAATGTAATTCTTGAACTTATTAGCCAAGCCACATCATGTATGTAGCATATTTGAAAGACAATAAGTGTAAATGTGCTGCACAACAATTATCATAAACATTAAAAGAAGAACTGGGTTTAAAAATGTCTGTTGAAGGGATGACTTTATGAAAAAGGTAAATTCTTCCATAAGCAGAAAGGGACACCTTAACGTTAAACCAAATATAATACTAGATATAATAAGAGAAGGTAACCAGGGAGAAACTCCCATTTCTGTGTAATAATATCAAAATTCATGTACTGCAAAATGAGTACACTACATGTCCTAATGTTTATCGACACCCCTTCGAATGAATGCTTTAAGTTGCACCCATTGCTCACACACACACACACACACACACACACACACACACACACACACACACACACACACACACACACTTACTCACAGCTTGTATAATCCTAATCAAATGTTCACAGCAATGCTCCAAAATCTAACAGACAACCTTCCCTGTAGAACAGGGACAGTTACTCCAACTTAAACAACATACACTTTTTATTGTGCAAGGAAACAATGCATGAGCAGGTGTCCCAATACCTTTAGTGTATAATGTATCTGTAAATCTGTATGTTCAGTTCTTTGTTATGACACATACGATAGCAATAATTGTCTGTAAGCAAACTTTATTTTTCTTTAGGAAGCGTTGGTGTAAAACCAACCTTCATTTTGTGTTTATATGCCAAATCATAGTCTCAAAATGATACTTATGCATGAAGAGTAACAGCTGTAGGAAGGCCCCTCTGCTGGTATGTATTGCTATTGCCCTCCCTTGGCACAGAATAAAGCAGCACTGTTGCTCCAGCACAAATTACTTCATATTAATAGCTCATGTATTACACAGTCATGAAGGGAGACACTGATAAATGGGCCCCGAGACACAAAGCTTATTGTTATTGTCTATATTGCTACAAGGGAAGGTGCGGGTGAGTTGCATGGTGAATAGAGAGCTGAATATGTAGGCATGTACATGTATGTCAGAGAGAGTGTATGTGCATCTCCTCTTGAGTGAAGGCCTATCCAGAATCTCACAGAAGCTGGAGACATATTACTGTTCAGGGCTTTGGGAGATATAGCCAATTGAGTTTAATTAACAACTGATAGCTTAGTCTTCCCTGTTATGAATAACTAATTTCCAAGGGCCTCCTGAGACAGGCTGCTTGAGCCTAATGAATAATTTGCCAGTGTAAGCAGAACTGAACTCAGCATCTTCATACAGACTGCAGCCTATATAATATTTGACTAATGACTATGGTGGCAAAACATGAACACAAACTAACACTAACTACGAATTTTTGTAGTAAATGCTGTTAGTGTTTTAACATCCTTGTCAAATATCATTCAGGCTGCAGCCTGAAGATGTTGGGTTTGGTCCATCCATCCATCCATCCATCCATCCATTTAGGCCAACTATTACAATCAAATGTGGACATCTAAAGTATTTGTACAGTACAAATCTACAAATCCATCCATCCTTTCATCCATCTGTCCATCTATCTATCTATCCATCCATCCATCCATCCAGCTATCCATCTGTCTGTCTGTCCGTCCATACTTCCATTTGTCCATCCATCCATCCAGATCAAGTATCAGGCACCAAATTCTGGGCCCTATACACAAGCAGTGCCCAGCTTTAATATTTAAAGGAAACTAATATTCCTCAAGACCCTCCCCCCACTAGGGGCAAAGGTAACTCAGTCCCACTTTTCACCCCACTGCAACGCCCCTGCCAACTTTTACAGTCAAATGTGGATATTTACAGTATGTCTACTGTATAAGATTACAGTCAAATGTCAAATCAGTCTATCTATCTATCTGTCTGATGAACATCCATACATTAAGGGCAATTATATTTATTAAACATGACAGGTGTCCACTGTTTTCTACCTGTCTATGTGCTCTAGTTGATTGGTCAACATACATTTTATAAAAACTTAAACACATATTAATGAATACATTTCACAGTCAAAATATATATATATATATATATAAAAAAATCCTATTAACAAATATTCCAGACACTCTGAGTAAACATTTACACAGATTTATGTTCTTGATATAAGGATTACATAGACCACAAAAACAAATAGTTTGTTTTTTAACTTGTTTAAATTTTTTGTCGGGGAAACAATTAATTTAAAGTACACATCATAGTAAATTGTGCTCAAATATAAAAGAAGCTGATCTTCCTCTTTAAGTCATTTTATCCATTCTTTAAGTCATTTTATCCATAATATTAATACTGTAATTGGAGTATTGTTGCTAAAATTAGATTGCACTTGTATATCACAATTTCAGCTCCGAAAAATATGACCGGTTGATTGAGTTTTTACACTCGTTATTAAAAGGTTGATGAACCTGTACGTGCCTGTGGTCACATATATACTCAGCGGTCTTCATCGATTACTCACACTCGATTAGCGAGGCCTGTTGAGCCGAGACTGAGAAATTAGTAGAGAAAGCGAGTCTACTGAGGTTTCCTCGGGACAGTGATACTCAACAAACAGCGGTAAGTCTGTTTACAGAAATAGAGGGCGTTGATTACATACTTTATGCTTTTCCAGAGAAACAGCTGGCATACCTGTCATTTGTGTGAGACGAGCTAGTTTACCTTACGTCCCTTACTTCCCACTCGTCACACTCCCTCTTTCCAAGTTCACTCAACTATTCTAAAGTAGCTTAAGTTAGCTTCTTATTCGAAGTCCCTCGATCCACCTTAAATAATACCGCATTACATTCAGTCGCTTCCTGGGCTACTAATGTAACTACTGCAGCTTTTAAGGTGGAATGGGAAGTTTGAGTTAACACAGGAACTCGAAGTTAACTTCAGGTTTGTGTTTATTTATACAACATAAAAAGCAGGCTGGCTAATATTAGCTCACTTGTATAATATGTTAGGAGTAGTTGTGCTACTTATGTTTGAAGGAAAGGTATGTTTATACAGTATTTGTGCCGTTTTTTTGCTTTGTCCTTTCGTCAAGCAGCTGCTCTGTTGACGTTTGTGTTGATGTTGACGTTTCTCTCAGCTGAAACTGCTGATATTTCACATTTAATGTTGAACAGCTGGGTCTTCTTTTATTCATTTAGACTTTAAATCACTATCATTAACGTTCACTTTAATTCAGATGTGAACAGTACATATTTAGCCTAAATTTTGATGGTTTTTTATTTAGAAAATGTAAGTGTTTTAAGGAACGTATTGTTTTTACTTCTACTCAGTTATATTTGTGATAAAAGGGATTTGTTTTGAGATTTAGTCATTAACATCCTTTTTTCCCTGTTTTGTCTTTGAGAGCATCTACACTGCTTTGTGACTGGTCACTTATCTAAATTTTGAGCTTTGGAATTTTATCTAAATGTTTCCAAGAAGCTTTATTGCAGCTCTAGAAATAGAACATAAGTAAAAAATTTCTTACAATCTTATGACTTAAAAGTATATATATATATATATATATATATATATATATATATGTAATTGTAACATTGTAATGCATGGTAATACATAATTGATGCTGTTTTCATGCCAGATGGTCTTACAAAGACTAATATTGAATTTCCAAAGAAACTGTATACATATTATAAAGATCTGACAGCTGCAGGTGGTATTCAATTAAACTTTAGTTTTCTGTATTTTTTTACTTTCACATATAGAAGAAACTTTCTGCTTTCATTTTTTAGAAGAAGCACATTTTAAAATTGCTGCAACACTTCAGCTTCACTTCTCTCATTACTATAATTGGAGTGCTTAAATTCTTGTGGGGGGGCGTAATACAGAAAAATTGTTCTTGGATTAAATAAGCAACTCCCAGTGACACTAATGGCAGAGTAAAATCTAAACAGTCCATTTCAGTCAGAATCTGTAATGACATGACCAATAAATCACTACATTTTGTTTTTTGTATCAACAGAGTGCCTGTGAAATAGTGGTCAGTCTGATTTAAATTATCTTCTTATTTAAGAATCCTGTGTTATTTTAATGAGGTACGAAGTGCAGTAAAATTACAAAAACTATAGTGGAAACAATCCATACTTGCACAGATTCCATTTTTGAGTTCTGTGTTGTAGTCCCAGTTCTCACCTGGACCCGTTATACCATCAGAATAGAGCTGTTTGTCTGTTTTCTGTGAGTAGATGTATACATTGAATGTTCCTGCAATGAAACAATTAGCTACCAAGACAGAATTTCCTGCAGTGATATATGCATTTGTGTTGTTTACAGATTTTGAGAATAGTAGTCTATGGGATGACTTATTCTGCTTTAATGAATAATTTTGTGTAGCTATTTCTCATGTATGCCACATTGAAACCAGCAGATAAATTGGTTTCTAAACTTTGGTTTCTTACTTTTTAGGCACAGCTGACTATCTTATCTCTGCATTTTTAAGACATTAAATGACTTAATTTGCACTTATGACATTTGTGTGTGTCTTTGTACCAAAAAAGTCATATTTCATTCATACATCACCCGACTTTTTAATCTTTCCTTCATCCCTTACAAACAAACAGGCTGTTTTTTTTTTTTTTGTACCTTTGTTTTTGTTAAGTTTGGTTTTATAATTGAGCCTGACGTATGTAAATTACCTCTGTCTTGATTGGCTTTAGCATCTTGTTCAAAATCTGGGCTGGAAAAAATTGGAGGCTGTAACTTATTAATGTGCATGGCTAAGTGGTTGTAGGCATGAATAGGCAGTTGTCTCTAAGGCAGGATTTGTTGGGGAGGAGAGTATTTGTTTTTTTAAAGATCAATCGATTGCTTCTTTTTTCTTTTGTGTTTAACCAGAGACAGTTTTTAAATGTCTCACATTTTATGTGCATTTCACTACTGCATTTTGTGAGTGTCCAGGCATCCTAACATTATGATCATTTTTTCTGTGCTGACCAGTCAGATAAAAACGTATGTGGGTCAGTTGGCGATGCTCAGTACCTTGAAGTTTATGGTCTGTCAGATCAGAATTAGCATAAAATAAACAAAATAGTAATGCATCTAAACATGGAATATAACTGAGAAGTTCATTGTTCATCATTTAATTTTAAAGTTTAAACTCATATACTTTATTTTAATCACATGTAAACTTACACATTTCATACCTTTTTTTGTTTTACCTTTTTATGAGTATAGCTTACAGTTAATAATAATCTGAAATCAAGAATCTCAAATTATTCAAATATATTGTTTCAAGTTTGAGTAAATTATTATTCACTATACAATTCACTTTACTATACAACACAGTATAAAATTAAAAACCAAAAATACTTGAAATATGTCACTTTACATGTAATGAATATTAAATATATGACCATTTAAAGTTTTGAATTAAATTATAACCACAAATGAACTTTTCCACAATATTCTAAATAAATACTGGCTTGTTTTTAATATCAGTGTCACATTTGCTTTTTTATTCTTTGACACTTTCTTAAAGGGCAAGCGCCAGATATTTATGCAGTGCATACTGTGCTGGTTGTTGTGACATCACAAGGACCACATATGCTTTTTCTTGATCTTGTGAACTGTAGTATCAAGAGGCATTTTGAAAACTTTTAACAGTGTTTATTCATCGTTTATTTAAAAGAAAGGTGAATTCTGCTTTCTTTGATACGTACCCTTTAAGTTTGAATAACCCGTAGATGAATAACAGTCCTCATGCCTCAAAGACACTGAAAAACTCACTCTTTTTCACACCTGTCCAGCTGCAGCAGCTCGTGCTCTGTGGTTGCTTGCCTGCATTCAGAAGGTTCCTGGCCGTAGGTGGGCGCATGCAGCTGTTACCATAGTTTCCTCCCGGCCCACTTCTGTGTGTGATGATGATGTCAGCGAGCATGCTGAGCTGAGCCGCCTCTCTCTCTTTCTCTCTCTCTTTTCCCTCAGTCTTGCTCTCCCCAGTGACTCATTGGCAGCAGAGAAGCAGCTGTCCTCTCTCCTCTCCTTGGCTTTCTCTCCTTCGCTGTGATACAGAACCCGATGTGACAAGCAGGTAGGCAAGCCTATCCGTGGGGGTCTTCGCTTTGTGGACAAATTCTTAACACTTCTCTCCAGCTTTAGCTTCACAGTGGCAGCTCCTGTCTGTCTGCTGTGGCTTTTAAGCTCTGAAGCTGTAGTGAAGTGTTGCTTTGCATGAGGACCGTGCTTCGTGACAGAGGTGTCTAACATGTTTATTCTTTCAGATCTTAACATGAAAGCAGGTAAAATAGGTTAGACTATCAGGGTTTGCGGCTGTAGTGTGTCTCTCTGTTTGTAGTTGAGTTTTCAGAGAAAACTAGGAGCAATCTGGAGAAACTCACTGGTGTAGCTGATTAATGTTTGCAGGTCCCAGTGTTGAGGGAGCTGGAGAGGTCAATTGAAATTGCGGCTATGATTTTTAAAATGGCTTTATTTCTTATTTTTTTCCATTTTCTAACATATTTACCAGTTTCTCTGCATATATTAATGACAAACTTACAGTTCCAGAGATGTTACTATTCATCTAATGTTTTTTTTAATGGATTGTAGTCTGTATTTGACATAATGTTTAACTTCCACTCATAACAGAAGATGTTCTGAGTCATACTGTTAATGGTAGGTTTAGTCCCAGTACATATTAAGGCAAACTGGCATATACGTTGAGTGATTTTGTTGAGCTGACTACAGGGATAGGTTTACAGATATTGTTTTGTGTTCTATTTGACTCTGGGAGGTTTCTGTGACCTTTGAGCATTGTTGTTTAAGCTGATATCACTTTGGTAAGGAAATAGCTTTTGCCTTCGAGCTCTGTTTAATCATACAGTCTAACATGTCATGCTTCTGACAAGACCAATGGAAACGTAGACCAGGAAGGGATTAGGATACAGACTGTTTTGTTTTACAGTGTTTTTTATTGTATGGTTTTTAAGAGTAGGAAATGCTTTGTTGGTGTTTCCTTATATAACTAAGGTGAAATAATTTATTTGAATTTCAGTTATGTAATCTGTTCCTGTTTTGTATTGTCTTCCTGGTCCTTTGTCATGCAATTGAGAAATAAAGGTAGTTCATTTAAGTCTTTCCAAATTCAGGCTAAGCTGTAGTTTTGTAGCTAGTTTAAATTAAACAAGTCATAAATGAGTCTGTATTAATTAATGAATACTGTTATCCTCAGTTATTCATGCGACCATCCCTGCAGTGTTAAATATCCAATTGCTTTGTAGTGATGTTGAATTTTATTGCATTCCCGTCCCAAACCATGGTTGGTTGTATTTTGCTTTTTGGTTTATTTGTTCATTTCTTTGTTTGAAATTGAACATGAAAGCTCTGCTTGCTTATATTGTTCTCTCAGCTGGCTGAACACTTCTAAAATTTATTTGGCCTTATTCATGTCAATTTGGAATGCAACTCTTTACAAAAGCTTCTGTGTGTTTTGGTTGTTTTTCAGAGTCTATATATTTATTTTGTTGTTTTTTAATGTAAAAGGTGGTATAGATGTGCTCTGTTTGTTGCTATTTTTCTCTATATTGTACTGCAAGTTAAAATAAAGTCAACTTTTGTTAAGCTACATTTAATTTTCATTTTAAAATCTGTGTATTTTGAAAACTATGGACATCTGGGCTTTATTTGTATGTTTGTTTTCTGTTGTATTTCAATCTGGAAGTTGATATAGATTAGTTTTGTTTGCTTCTATCGTTCCCTCTGGTTGCCCTATAGCTAGTTACACATAACCCCCAAGCTGATGGTTTAGCTTTGCATTATCATGTAAAGTACACAGTGACAATGCCTTTCTGTTGACTCACTGGCTTCCCGCCTGTGAAAGAGCAAGGCTGGTGCCACTTTGGCATATGGACACTGCCTGCTGTTGGACCGGACTCTCTGCCCTCAGAGCTGCTTGGCAACATGGATGGTCCTCTATCCCCCCCATCTCTCTCTCTGTCTCTCTCTCTTCTTATCTTAGCCTCTCTTCTTCCTCCCTGCCCAGACTTTGCCGCATGGCATTGCTCCATGCTGTCCGCATTTCATCCGCCTCCGTGCTCTTGGCTCACTTGAGCTGCATTGGCGCAATGGGACAGAATAATCAGAATGATTTTCTCTACACAGCAGTTAGACTCTATAATTTGACGTCTGGATGTGTTATACGAGCCCCCAGCTGTTGCTGTATAATGTGGGAATGTCCAGATGTTCCAAAGAATTCCAAGAATGGAGCTGAACGATGTTTATATGGCTCTGCACAGCTGGAGCAAGCAAACTAAAAATAATACAATACTCTACAATGGACGTATCCATGCTCTACCCAAATCTGTGCTCTTTTATATCAACTGTTGCTACACACTTGTATAGTGCCAAGAAAGACTCTTTGACTTCTAACAATAGAGAAACTATTGCACCATGCAAAAAAACTAATTTACCATCTGTGTCTTCCAAGAACAGAATCTTCCGTTTTTTTCAGGCAATTTATTGTTTTTCCACAAGTTTTGGTTGCGGTGACAAATAACATTGGGCCTCAAGTTTTTTCTTACATTTGCTTTTAACCATATGTTCTTTTACAAACCTGTCAGCACTCAACATAAATTTGGTCTTGAGTCAGTTTAGATTCTACTCTTACTAAAGAACAAACCCCAGATAAGAAAACATTGGTGAATCTTAATGAAAATTGCTTAAGTTGGTTTGAAGAAGAAATTTCATCTTAAGAATGGTTGGTGAAAGAGGCCCATTAATTATAAAATTCACTCACATGTAGTAGCATAAAAGCAACTCACTGTGCTAAATAGTTGCTTCTTATTTTTGTTATTGTACTTTATTAAAATGATGGAGGCCTCCTTTTTCATTTAAGAATATTAAAGGGAGGAAACAATGTTATTTTAGCATTTTTCAGATTATTGGATTCAGCACTTTAACTCCTTGGCCATTGACACATTTTATTATCTATGAGCATACATTGACAAACATGATGTCATGAACATTAAAAAACACAGTCTTAGTCTGGTCCAATGTCCCACCTGCAGTGCTATTTTATTGCTAGAAATGTGGACCCAATTTTGAGTAAATCTAAGTAAACATGCTTTTTAGTGTTTTTGTAACTTTCTAAAGCTCAAAGCACTTTATAATGTTAGTTGAGTAACAGTTACTACCTTGTAATATAATATATACAATGTATGGTAAGTTAAAATAAGTCTCAAATATCAGATATCTATATCCTTGGTTACTAATAACTGGTATTATCAACCCTGAAAAAAATGTATTTGTCAACCCCTAATGAAATCTGCAGAATAAGCATGTTTATAATAAGTTTCAAAGCTTAATTACATAGATAATATTTAATTGAAATGAATAAGCTATTGTGAACTTATTTAAGGTTTTTACATAATACAGTTTATATTTTATTAGGTTGAATGGGATATTTGCCAGTGTATTGTAAAGCTTGACCAGCACTGAAACCTTTACTGTGAAAAAGCACATTTTTGGTGTAACCGATATGTCAAGGTTAATTTGAGTGTCACTAGAACTACAATAACTCATTGAGCTGTTTTGTCAGATGTGGAGTTTAGTCAAAAGCCAGCTCTTTAACATCCAAAAACACATCTCTCTAAGTGCCTCTCTGAATGAATGGTGCGTGGGAAGACCCTCATCACAGTGAGCCGGGTGGGTTGATGTGTTACTGGATGATGGATTGATGTAATAGGGAAAAGTCCTTATTTACATAACAGCGGGCACGTAGGCCAGTGCGCTGTCAGTCTACCGGATGTCAGCAGCATCTGCAATGTAGTGGAGGAGGCAGACAGAGTCCAAATGAAACTGCAGTCATGTCTACAAAACTCAGTCATGCACAAAATGAAGAAAGTGCTCGAGCCACTGCGCTTGACAAATGTTTGATTTAGCTACAATGCTGCGTTGTCATTTTAGGCTAGATAAATTGCTGATGGTCACATGGAGCACAAAGTCATGCTTGCGTGTACTTACTCAAGTGGTTTGAAAGGATGCTCTGTCTTTGTTTCAGTTATGGCTTAAATAAGATTGCTTATAGTTGTTCAGGACTGAAGGAGGTTGTATATTTACTCTTCAGTCCATAGAAGCTCAGATGTTACACTTGCTTTGCTGTGCTTTACAGCAGTGGTATAACAATACATTATAAAGAATGAAACTTCAGATAATTTTGCATTTTCACTGTGAAAACTAAGGTGTGCTAATGACTAGCAACAGTGTGATTATAATTGTACATTATGATGTTCCAAAACATGAAAATGTCATGTATCATGAATCAAATTGGGATTATGCGCTGAGAGTATCATTACACCCCTGCTGTACAAGTGATGTTTTATGGAGGTGAAAAGTGTTTGAACTTTGGTATTGGTGACTTTTTATAGTGTCTTGGATGGCATAGAATAGAACCAATTCATGGACAAATATTTATGTTTGGAATAGTTGAAGGTTGAATAGTTGAAAAGTGGAAGAGGATAATCAGCAACAAAATGGATGTACAGAATCAAAGAAATCATAATTAAGCAGTTACGAAGACTGAAAAGCCAACTGTAAGGCCGTGAAGTTCTGGAGAAACATCATCAATATGGCCACCAGCAGCCAGAATTGACTTGAAGTAATGCTATAAAATAGAAATTACATTGTACTTTACTATACAGTTGTAATTACATTTTGCTATTCTGTACAAAAGTAGTTGTGATGTATTATACTATTCAAATGTAATAAAATGTTACTTTATTAAACAAGCACATTTACAATATGACATTTAATTGCACAATTAGATATTCACGGTCATTTCAAAATATAATCACCACCTACCTAATGATGGGAATTACCACCGTTGTGTGAGTGTTTGCTCAACCTGATATTTTCCTCTTTGCTCTTCTGTTTATTGTAGAGGTTTAATGGTCCACTGTGGTGCATTAATTGCTCTGTACCACTCGCTGGAGTCATTGTTCCCTTCTATCCTCAAAGGCCTCTATGGCACCACTGTTACACTGTTGGGAGGCACTCGGTGTATGAGTAGTCCATTCTTTGTACACCATCACTACATTGACACACAGAGTTAGCAGTTTCTGAGATGCCACCATCCTTCACCCAGTACTCTATCATGCCCTTTTCAACTTCAGCCATTTTGCCCATTGTTTCCACTCTGCTACAAGTGACTGGTGTGCGTGCTTATTTGTTTGTGTGGCAAAACCTGTCATGTGCAATTGTGACATCCTGGGCTGAGTTAATTGCAAACCAGGAGTGGTCTTAATATTCTGATATGACGGTGTATTTACCTTTTAATATGCATTTAATCAATTGTAAACATAAAATTCAGAGGTTCAGATAAATTCAGATTTCAGGAGTGAATCGTTTAGATTAAATGAAGCACAAACATTTAATATTTTCAAACCTGTTAGACAGGCTGCTAAGAGCCTAGCAGGGCATGTAATAATTAAATATAAATACTGTAAATTCTCTGAGTTTGTGAATTACAGTATGGTGTTTTATTAAATTCTGATGTTTTTCACTGCTCATTACTGGAATTCATGTCCTGTTTATTTTACTTCCTAAAGAAACATGGCTGTATGTTTCTCTTAACCTTAGAACCTGAGCTATGGGGACTACACATGCTGAGCAAAATACTGCACTAGGGAGGAAAGTGCTCAGCACCTACTAACCTTACTGAGGCTAACACACTTTTCCCTGATTGTGCTTGGGTTTGAAGAACTCATTGATAGATTTAAATATTAAAAATACATCTCCTACCTCATATTATATAACAATACTCATCAAAAGGGGATGCAGTGTGAGGATACCAGGGGTGCGTTTTACAGTTACATTTCTCCAGCACTTTTTTACGTTTGACGTTTGGAACATTAAAGAGTCACCTCAGCCACCACCAGTGGTCAGCATCCACCTGGATGATGCAACACTAGGCAGTCTCCAGAACTCTCTTTAAAAATTGGACAGGGAGGTGAGAAGAGACTAAATATGATTTTTGAAGATGGGGATAATTAGCAGTGGGAGACTGAATCAAGGTAATGAGGGTAACAAGCCCTATTATTTTTGGGGAAGTGATCAGCGTTCTTTTTCTGATTTCTGAGAATCTGGACCTTAGTTTTACATCTCAACTAAGATGGACAGAACCATTTGTACAGTACAGTATCTCTGTTACTGCGCTGGTGCATTGGGCTCTACACAGAACACAGGAATAGTGCCTCACCAGACTTCCAGCATGAGTGGATTTACATCTTACCGTGTGCAGGTGCTATGGCTGCTGGCCATTGTTTCTTTTATTAATTGAGGGAATGGTATCCTCTCATATCCTCACCTCAAATCAATCCCTATATTTAGTATTGAAATGTTGTTGTTTTTTTCAATGCCAAGGAATATTTAAAAAAATGAAAAAATGTTTATTGTTTCTACAAATTAAGACTGTATGCTAAGGGTTAATACTACGCTCTGCTTATTTAGCAAACTGATTTCTTTACATCAGAAGAGTGAGCAGACAAGGCCGCTAGCTGGCATTACGTTAATTTCCCATAGTGCGTGGGGAGAGGATTATTCTGCTCAACAGTCCTCAGCATAAGGAGGGTAAGCCCGTTTCTGAAGATCTGCCAATCTCACTCCTCTTTACACTTTTACCCTCAATGGATTGTTTTCTCAGCAGTTTGTTTGTCTTGCGTGAATGGTACAGGCTATTTGGCATCTGCTTTTAGAGAACAAGTGTGCTTTATATTCTCACGGCTAGAGTATCAACATCTGTTTTCACATGCAGTTAATTTCATTGAGGCTGCTGTCTCCTGTTGCTGAGCTCAATATGGATGAACAGCACAGTATATCATTCTTAATCATTATCCTGACATCAGCCTTAGCAATAATGATATGGTGGAAGTGTGTGGTATGCAAAGAAGACTAACCAATCATTGAATGTTTTAATGCATGTTGTGAGCATCCTATTCAGACTTTGGGAAATTGGGATAAATCCAGGAATTCACTAATCTAAATATCTAAATGACTTTAGGTCTAAAATCAGGGATTTACTAGCTTTTTTCAACATATTAGGAGGTGAATTGTAAACATAAACATAATCACAAGCAAATAGCCACATGATTGCTGTAGCTGGGGTCTGTTTAGGTCCTGTCTGTGGCCCTGAGTCTTTTGTTATTATCTCTGGTTCTTTTTGTGAAGTGAAAGCAAAATATTTCAGATAATTTTCCATGGGGACAGGACATTAAACGTCATTAGATCCTACAGTAGCTGCTTTTGTCTATATCAATGCAGTGGAAAATGCAATACTAAACTCTTAATCACAATTCCACTTCTTCATTTGCATTGATAATTATACTAATTTGAGAACAGCTTTATCTTTGGTTTTATTTTTTAAATATTGCAGCATTCATCACAAAAATCTGCAATATAAGCACGGAGTAAGGATGCTCCTCATATTTAAATTCAGGATAGATACAGATGTATAGTATTTTCTGTTCTGGTACTGATATGCACACATTCATAACATGTATAAATAAGAAATAAATACACCTGCATTAGCACAATGGTGAAACATTCCTTTGATGGGTATTTCACATGCAGAACCTTTAGCCATTTCTGTAGGTTTTTTCTCTTCCAGATCACAGTATGTGTATAGTCAGATATTCCTTTGAGTTATCATTCATCCTTATTGTTTGGCTCTACTGTTGCTGTGGGAATGGATCTACATCCCTGTGATGCAATCTGAGCCTAATGATGTCTGCCTGGGCCATTAATGAACAGCTGACAGGACTGATAGTTAGCAGTGAGAGGAGAGTGAGGTGATTGGTGTTAAATTTTTTATCACTCCCGTTGTTTTCAACTCATCGTTTCCATTTTGATGTTATGTAGTGTAGTATGCCACGTGGCATGTCACACTATCTCTCTCTGTCTCTCTCGCACTCTCTACAGCACTCCAAACAACCACCTCTCATCCCAAAGTACTGGTGATGTCTCCACAGTCTGCTGGTCAAAAAGCGGACTGTGATTTTATGGGATCCTTTCTGTTGGCAGGAGCTGTGATTGGATTAGTGGACTCTGACAGAGGCTTTGTGTGTGTCTCTTTCTCTCTCTCTCTTTGTCGTTTTTTTTTTTTTCTTGCTGTGTCTCTTCAGACGACCCTTATCCTCTCTGTATGTATTTTTCATGAAGAATGAGCAGCAGGGCACAAGATGTAGCTACTCATAGAGAGCATGGCCCCTTTTCATAGCTAAATAAATACAAAGATTAAACACTTAGAATCTCGTCATTTTAATATTTTTTGTAACTTTATATTCTTTAAATATATACACACACACTACTCTTATAAAATATAACATGGTATACATTAAGATGTCTCCACGTTTTTAGAGGTTTTCAGTTTTGGTTCCTCCCCCAAGTTGTTGACTGGCTTTCATGCAGCTGTTCACTCTCCACTGGAACTGTAATAGGAATTTAGCCATAATAGGAGATATGATCCATAAATAATCGCAATAAAGTATTAAACAATAGAATAGGAGATATATGCAAGCATTTTCAACTAGGGTATGTGTTTGTAAAAGGAAAATGTTATCTTGTTCAACATTAGTGAAATAAATGATGTAGCAGTAATGCTAGCGCAAAGCACTTATCCACTATATTTCTATATCCTATGATGCCTTGTATGAAAAAAATGCAAAATTGTGATTGACTGGACCACAGTGCAGGGTGGGTGATGACTGATTTTATGTTGTGTATTTTTTGCAACTGAGAAAATATAAATATAAAAAAAATATTGTTAACTTTAAATGAAAGGATATGTTTATCAGTCATTTGTTTATCTGCCTGTAGAATGTTGAAATTGACATTAAAGGAGGCTGTAACATTGTTTTACCTCAGTCAAACCGATTTGGCTGCCTGCGGATGTGCCTGTAAATGACCCGTTTTTTGTTGGTTTGCCTCATGAGGGCAGACCTATGATTATAAAATAAATAAAATTATTTGTCTGACTAATTGGCCAGCCAATTAATTTGTCTGGAGCAACAGATAGAAGAACATATTTTTCTGAAGAAAAAGTATGTCGTGGAGAATGCTGAATATAATGTGGGACCCCAGTATTTTGAGTGGTAGTGTATATTTATTATATTTTTTAGCAGTATCATCCCCTTCTCATCCTCCTCTCTCCTTTTTCTGTTACTGTGTCTGCAGGTTGTGACAGAAGCCCTGACATCAAATCTGTGATATGAGCCATCTGACCTAAGGAGGAGTGAGAAGCTGCGCATTTCCCCCACTTCCTCCCTCTCTCTCTCTCTCTCTCTCTCACTCTCTCTCTTTCTCTCTCCCTCTCTCTTCTCCTCATCCTTATATTCTTCTCTCTTTCAGGCTTCTTTCTCAGTCTCTACCTCTCCCCCCCTTCTCTCTCTCCTTCTTTCTTGTTCCCTCCTGGTGACGGAAAGCTGTGGCTTAGCTGTCACTGTGCATCTGGGCAGCTCTTTGCCTCACTCTCCGACACGGCAGTTTCGAGCTGAGTGAACGAGTGAGAGAAGGGAGGGGGAGGGAGAGAGAACCTGAGGGCAATCCCACCTCCGTTTATGCTCAAGGAGGGATTACAGAAGAGAAGAGGAGAGGTGGAGGTGAAAACAGAAGGAGCTCAGTTCTGAAGAAAGGCTTTTGGTGTGCTGTATGGAACCAGGGCAGGATTGATGCTGTGAGAAGTTCGCCCAGCACAGCTAACCGAGCAATCCACTGGCCATCGACCCGGTGCTCGAACTGACCCACCCAGCCACCTGAGAGAGAGAGAGAGAGAGAGAGGGAGAGGGAGAGAGAGATATGGGAATTCTGGTGTGTAGCATACTCGTGCTGGCTCTCGTCAGTCAAAGCCATAGCTACAGTGTCAGAAGCCCATTGGACAGGTTCAAAAGGTAAGGAACAGCACAGGTTTAATTCACGTAAATGTGGGCATCCTGTTGATTCCTGTTTCAAAAGGAGTTAAATCTTGCCACTGTGATGTAATGTTTCAGGGGAAAACAAAAAAATCTCTCTCAGACCATCTTTTTTATTGAGCATTGTGTTTTATGAATTTTCAGGATGTGTCTGCTATACTTTATGCTATACTATGCTGTTCAGACTACAGGACTGCCATGATACAAAATGCTTTTTTTATACTGATACCAAGTGTAGGATTACAATACTCAATAGCAAATTGATATTCTGCCAATAAACAATAATTGCCAAATGTTTATTTGATAGAGCACAGACGCATTTCTCATTTTTACAGATTGACTAAATCTCTATTTAGTCAATTATATACAGTAAAATACAGTAAATATAGCAAAGTATGTATTTAAGTATTGAAAAGTTTGATATTTTTAATACGTGCTGGAATTCTAGTAGACTATGACAGATGTCACTGTATTTGCTGTAAGTGAATAGTTCTGAAATAAATCTCTTGGTTACTTTCACTCACTTGGACAAGCAACAGTGCTGATTATATATATTTTTATTTAAGTGTAGTGCACTTTTACCTGTTTTTGTATATTTTGCCTGAGTAGAACAGTGAAGCTATCACATCACTGTTAAATACCATTACCTCTTAACAGTCCACTGTATTTTACAGGATTTTCAATCTGAATCTGCATGCCCAAGTCTTTCATTTTAACAGAAAATGTGTTTTATGATTTATAATAATACAATTTGCTTACAAATTACTACTGAACACAAAAAAGTTTGTATTTCTAGATCGTACTAGAAATAATTTTTTCAGCTGCACAGCACAGAAGGGATTTTATGTAAGTTAATCTTACAATTCAGATTTCTACCACAAGCGGTCACCCTTCAGCAGGACAGAAACTGATGGCTCAGTTCTGTTTGTCTGGGACAAATCAGTTTACGATTACTACCAAAAATAAATACATGAATGATTTTATACCAACATTTTTTCCCCAGAAAGATATGACATAGTTTTAAATAAAATATTTAATTGCCAGCACAAAATAGGCAGAAATGAACAAGTAGGGCAGAATGAGTAGGGTTTCAGCTTTTTTAAGACAGACAGACTATTGAAGAGGTCAAACTGCTGTAATAGTTATAATAAATTGTTAAAATAAATAATAGTATTTAAATAAATGCAATATTATAAAAGAGTGTAAATATAGTATATAAAAAGCAAATCATGTCACCGTCCAGTAAAATTACCCATAATATCACATTCCAGAAATAATATAAAACACCTTTAAAACACAGTTGAGTAATAAATAGTGTTCTAATATCTCTTGATGGCACTTTGTCTTGGTTTGGAGTTTACATCAGTCTCTTCTTTGTTGGGCAGATTTCAGGACACAGCATGGTCTGAACCAAATGACTGCTTCCAGGCCAGGCAGCCTTTCATCCTATCCAACTCCTACAACTTCTCTCTGGACATGCGCATGCCAGGGGTCACCCCGACCAAGGTAAGGATTTTCAAGGATTTTGAGTGAAGGGTTTATATATGGAAGCTAAATATATAAAGGCAGAAAATGCATGCAGTATAGTTGAATTGAATGATCAAAAATTCACTTTGATGCTTTATTTAGCATTCAGCTTTCAGTGTTAGCTCTGGGGAAGATGCTGTTTTCGTCATGATGCTGCGCAGGCATGCGTGGAATGGGGTTGCTGTTTATGATAGGGCTGAAGCTTACTATCTTCAGGGAGTTTGCAGCAGGGCCTGGGGTGGATATCCTGCAGTGTTTGTGTACTCTTTATTGATCTGGCTGTAATGTAGTCATTAAAGCTTGACTCATTGCTGCAGACAAAAGCTAATTGGCTCTTATGGCTGGCTCGCCAAATTTTGCATTGTATTTCACCACCCAGCCAAACCTCATCTAAGCCACCTGTGGGGGCAAAAGATATTTTTGAGCTTAACGTAGTCATAGGTGAAGGTGGGAGCATTCTGTTCTGGCCTGAGGTTACATTGACTGAGCTCCAACATGTGAAAGTTTGGTGAGAGCTGGGAAGGGGCCTTTGCTATTATTATTCTCCAAGCAGGTCTATGAGTCATCGGCGAGTGATTCATCGTAGGCTCTCAGTGATAACTCTGCTGAGAGGAGGGGGAAGGGGGATGTGGATGTAATATCACTGAGGAAACAAGACTTCAGCCCTAGTGGCCAGCTTCATCTATATTGAGCTATTGATCAGCTGGGGATGACCTTTGCCAGCCTCAGGAGGTGTCACTGAAGTCATTTTTGCCTGCTGATACTTTTCTTCCATCTGTGTTGGGTTTTTTGATACACTTTGTTTCTAGGACCAAATTAGAAGGATGCTATTTATTCTTGTCTTCAGAATAAGGCTGCACAATGTATTGTTCTTTAATTGTTAGCATGATTTTGACCTTTGCAAAACTGATATGAAGGGTTGTTGCAATTTGTTGACATCACTGGTTAGTGCTGTAAATGCATTCCATGGTACATATAGACACTTTAGTGATGAGCCTCTCAATTTGTTAACATGATTGTGTTTTAGATCAGAAACCTGCTGCCTGACTTGCTAACTACTCTCTGGTTTGATAGTATGGATAAAGCTTGCCATGAGAAGTTATCCTGCAAGCTGCTGTTATTGTTGCCTGTTATTGCTATTAAGCAATAACAACAACAACACTAACAACAATCACAGTAAAAATATTAAGGCTGATCATATGACAGTTTTTTGTATGCAACCATATTCATGTCTTTACAACTTCAAAATCATTCACAGACAGATCAGTATGTATTTGGACAGTGACTCATTTTTTGCAATTTTGCCTCTACAGCACCTCAGTAGATTTGAAATGAAGCAAACAAGATATGATTCAAGTATAGACTTTAAGCTTTAATTCAAGGGGTTTAACAAAAATACTGCATTAAGATTAAAGCCATTTTTAATTCAAGAACAAAAGCAATTTTTATACAATTATTTAATTTTCACAGGCTCAACACTCATTGGTCAAATGACCGATAAGAGTTTTTTCCATCAGTTATTTGCATTAGATAACTGGTCATGGGAATTCACTGTGCAGTCCAAAGAGCTGTCCATTATTAGGGTTAAAAAAAACAAAAACCTATCAGAGAGATAGCAGAAACATTAGGAATGTCCAAATCAACAATGTTCTTGTTGAAGGAAGGAATGCAGTGACAAGCTCAGTAAGACCAAAAGGCCTGGAAGGCCATGGAAGACAACTAAAGGGAATGATTGCAGCTTTCTATCTTTGGTGAAGAAAAAACGTCTCGCAACATCTAGTTAGGTCAAGAAGACTCTCCAGGAAAAGGGAAAGTGCACATTCATTGACCAATGTGCTTGCACACAGAGGAATTTGACTTGCACATTTAACTTATCTGTGCAGTGAAACACACACACACAGTAGTGAGCGCACTTGGCCAAAGTAATGGACATACCTATCCAAGATGCTCGGGGAGCAGGTGGGGTCACTTCCCACGGAACATAACCTTACAGGTCATATCCTCTTAGTACCCTCAGGGGATTGAACCAGTAATCTTCTGGCAACAAGGCTGGTTCCCATACCTCAAGCCCACAGCTGCTCTTTGTAGTAGATGTATTTTTGTTGGTGTCTACCAACTAGAAATGCGTTCATGACTGTAAACACATAGGGTTTACCTCAAGATGCAAACCACTGGCTGCACTCCAGAACAGAAAGACCAGATTATACTTCTCTAGAAAGCATATAAAAAACATATGAACAAATTTAACTTTACCAGAATTATGGGAAGATACAGTGGGGAAAAAGTATTTGGTCAGCCACTGATTGTACAAGTTCTCCTACTTAGAAAGATGAGAGAGGTCTGTAATTTTCATCATAAGTACACTTCAACTATGAGAGACAAATGAGAAAAAAAATCCAGGAAATCACATTGTAGGATTTTTAAAGAATTTATTTGTAAATTATGGTGGAAAATAAGTATTTGGTCAATAACAAAAGTTCAACTCAATACTTTGTAACATGGCAATGACAGAGGTTAAATGTTTCCTGTAAGTGTTCACCAGGTTTGCACACACTGTGGCTGGTATTTTGGCTCATTCCTCCATGCAAATCTCCTCTACAGCAGTGATGTTTTGGGGCTGTTGCTGGGGCTGTTGCTGGGCAACACGAACTTTCAGCTCCCTCCACAAATTGTCTAGGCCACTCCAGGACCTTTATGGAGCCACTCCTTCACTGCCCGAGCAGTGTATTTGGGATAATTTTCATGCTGGAAGGCCCAGCCACGTTTCATGTTCAATGCTCTTACAGATAGAAGGAGGTTTTGGCTTACAATCTCACAATACATGGCCACGTTCATTCTTCCCTTAACACGGATCAGTCGTGCTGTCCTCTTTGCAGAAAAACAGCCCCAAAGCATGATGTTTCCACCCCCATGCTTAACAGTATGTATGGTGTTATTGGGATGCAACTCAGCATTTTTTCCCCCAAACATGGCGAGTGGACTTGAGTACTAAAAAGCTCTATGTTGGTCTCATCTGACCACATGACCTTCTCCCATGCCTCCTCTGGTCATTGGCGAACTTGAAATGGGCCTGGACATGTGCTGGCATGAGCAGGGGGATCTTGAATGCCCTGCATGATTTTGAACCATGATGGTATAGTGTGTTACTAATGGTTCTCTTTGAGACTGTGATCCCAGCTCTCTTCAGGTCATTGATCAAGTCCTCTTGTATAGTTCGGGGCTGACTCCTGACCTTTCTCAGAATCATCCTTACCCCATGAAGTGAGATCTTGCATGGAGCCCCAGACAGTCATTTTGTTTCTTCCAGTTTCCAATAATTGTGCCAACAGTTGTTGCCTTCTCATCAAGCTGCTTGCCTATTCCAGCCTTGTGCAGGTCTAAAATTTTGTCCCTGTTGTCCATAGAAAGCTCTTTGGAGTGTGATTGATTGAGAGTGTGGACAGTTTCCTTTTATAGACATAACAAGTTCAAACAGGTGCAATTAATACAAGTAATTAGTGCAGAATAGGAGGGCTTCTTAAAGAAGAACTAACATGTCTGTAAAAGCCAGAATTCTCGCTGGTTGTTTATTGACCAAATGCTTATTTTCCAACATAATTTACAAATAAATTCTTTAAAAATCCTACAATGTGATTTCCTGGATTTTTTTTCTCATTTGTCTCTCATAGTTGAAGTGCACCTATGATGAAAATTACAGACCTCTCTCATCTTTCTAAGTAGGAGAACTTGCACAATCAGTGGCTGACCAAATACTTTTTTTCCTCACTGTAAGTATGGAAGTATGGAAATGCAAAATAAAGACTCATGTAGGGGTAGTTTAAAGTCTAAAATTTATCCCTGCAATTTGGTAGTTTACTGCCACACCTTGGATGCAGGCTTATAATAAAGGAAATGTGAAAATATGATTCAAAAATATGGTTTTGGCACATTTTGATTGTGTATTTTTTGTAGTTTCTGAAGAATCAGTTCATTATTTGTTGAAAACATGTTTTTTAGTCTTTATTGTTGTGCTTCTTTTAGGAGTAAGATGGCAAACCTGTTGGCATTCATGCTGTTAACTTCATCACTGAAACACACTCTTTAGTGAACAATAAATCAATTTTTTTGATGTATTTAATTAATGTTGGTAGAAATGCACAAATCATTGTGTGCAATCACAGGTTCAGATGACTGTTTTTATGGGTCCCTTATGTTTTCCTTTGTGTAATATGGTTAAAGACGTGAACACGTTGACCATATCATATTGGGTAACATTTTAATATGTTGTCTTTTTTAATGTCTGTCTCAGTATATAGTGAAGAAATAATGATTCTCTGTCCATATCCTGCATTTTGGACATAATAAACTTCTCTTGGACTAATAATCTCTAGTTGTATTTGTTGAAAATTGCCCCTGATGTTGAGGCTGCAGATAAGCAAATGTCTACTCCTGCCAACCTTTTCTTAGCAAATATTTGTGTATTAGTGCACCAGTTCACTTTTTCCACAGTACTTGTACAATAGAGCACCTAGATTGGATGTAAATTGATTCAATCACATTTTCCTGTAGCAGGAAGTCAGAGGAACAGATAGCCACAAGCTATCAGCCATAACCAGGCAATTACAGCATTCCACTGCAAACAACCTGTCATGTTCGTTACTAATATGTCGCTGAATGGCTGTTTTCAATGAATTTGTTTCTCACATACACCCATTCTCTCTCTCTCATACTCATGCACGCACGCACGCACGCACACACACACACACACACACACACATTCAGACACACCTTTGAATTCTGTTAGTGGCGTCATCCCCGGTATGAGTCTGATGGAGTTATTTTGAGATCTGTGCTTTGACTTGTTTGAGCTGGCTAGTGATATAGAGGTCAGAGTGAGAGAGCTAGAGAGAGAAAAATACAGAGAAAGAAAGACTTAGAGGGAGGGAGAGAAAGTCACAGAAACAGAAAGAACGAGTGACAGAGAATGAGAGAGAGAAAGACAAACATAGGCTGGGTTTCCATCCAGACAGTTTGCAAATGTTGTGCTCATTTATGAAATAAATTTCAATACAAATTGAGAATGTGAACTGAGAAACTTCAGATGACGTAGCTGCCAATCATGAATGAGCAGCATCAAAGCAAGCAAGAGGGAGAGATTTAACTCTGTCTTTGCTCATTTAAAATCATTTCTCTTAGTTTATTCATCTCTGCACTGAAAACATAAGTGACTTCTCTCCTCTGCTGTTTAACAAACAGCTTACTGTAATATAGGATCATGACATGCACTCGGTGTACATAGCATGGCATTTTCATAATGCTGTAATAACTAAAAAGAGAATCACTATTGCTTTATACAAACTGACAACTTGTGTGGAGTATAGGATAGTGTGCAAAAGATTTAGTGTAAGTATAACAACAGTTCACTGCTGTGTCAAGGCAGGGCCATGTTGTCATCTCCATTATTGGATTAAGTGAATTGTCTTGGCCTCTTTTTGAAATGCATGCTGGTTGTGGCATGTTAATGTGAGGTCAGTCAGAGAGAGTGTGATTTAAGATGTATAAGAGGTACGTTAGAACAGAGAGGAGGGACAGGGGACTGGGCAGTTGGCATCCTGCTCATGCACTGCCCCTGTGAATCATGTCATCAGTCTGATTTCATCTTTGCGTCTGGCTGCTGAATTACACAACTTACAGCACAGAGACGGCATCTAGCTTCTAACTGCCCTACAGAGTGAGTCACTGTAACTTTCAACTATAAGTGACATGAAGACCAGGGGTACATGAAGTGACCCTAACATCCCCCTGTTCACGCATCACAGCAACTGAGCTTGTTTATATATTTATATAAGCCTATTTACAGAGCCAGTATAATGTAGAATAAAATGAGAGAAATCTATGGGCCTTTAATGTTAAAAGAGTATTATTTTATCTGTACCATCGAAGTGGAAAACACTGAAACTGAGTTGTAATGCAATGTCTACGAGCATGGGTGCTTTGAATGGTTACATTTGTAATATTTAAAATGTTTTCATAAAAATTAACTCACTGCTTTGTAATAATGAGTTAATTGTTGTTTTTACAGTCGGATTCCTACTACTGTATGGCAGTTCCGGTTCCCACATCATGGGAGGCCTATATAGGTGAGTAAAACCTGGATTGTAATGAAAACGGGCAGATTTGCAAATGTGACTTATTTGATGGTACTAGCCAAAAGATTGGGCTCCCTTGAAATGTTGACTGTTGTTATTTTATGTGCAAATGTGGATCTATGAATGGTATGTATCTATGTAGTGAATAGTAGTTCCAATAGGCCAAACACTGAAGACATCTTTGACACGGGGATGATGGTGGTGAAGTTGAAGCATGTTGGGATGACTTCACTACTCGGAGGGATGTTAAGGATGTCAATGAGAACATCTGACAGCTGGTTTACACATCCTCTGAGCAGTTGGCCAGGGCTGTTGTCTGAATCTGTAGCCTGTCGTGGTTTGACTTTGCAGAGGGTTTTCTTCATATCACCTGTGATCAGACACAGCACTTAGGGGTGGTCTTCCTTGTTGCCACATTCTTCTTGTTCTTGCTTTGACTGTGCTTTATAACACAGTGAAATAACAAATCCCCCCATTCAAAAACCAAATCGACTAATTATCTGCCTAGGAGAAAAACAGCAGGCTTTGCATCACTTTCCAGGCGTGTCTGTGTATCACTGCAGGTAACTTTCTCTGCTGTGTGTGTTTGTCTGTGGTGTCTCTAAGCATGCACAAATGCATGTGGGTGGGATGAGGTAGGTAGGAATGTAGACAGGCATGTAGGCCTAATCATTTTGTTTGGTCTGAGTGAAATGATTGGATGAGGTTTTTACTTTTTATTTTCACTGGATTTTCTAAGTCTTTAAGTTTAATTGTATTCCAAGGACTATTTCTATTGGTCTGTTAGTCTTGAAATGTACAGAGTTTCATGTAAAGGGCAGCTGGTGTTGACAAATGGTGCAAAAGAGTAAAAAAAAATTGAGACTTTAATACGACAGCGATGATATGTTATTATTTTTCTATGAGATCCTGAAATCTCTCTCATGGACAAATGTCATGACCTACATTTAGAAGCAAAGCAGTGCATAGCATTTTATCCATTAACACTTAATCTTGTCACGCAAACAAATCGATGTAGACTAGTTCTGCAAAACAAGCACAATTTCATCTTCGTCTTTAAATGAGATTTCGGTTGCTATTGGCAACGCAATTCTCAGTATATTAGTTCACGTCTTGACCAGTATAGATCTTTGCGTAGTTCAGCAAGGCCAGAAAAATCCCATAACACTGAATTGACCTATAACCATGCAAGTGGCTGCTGTTTCCTGCTGCCACATAAACCCATGCTCTCAGTGTGTTTGTCCAGCCTCGGCAGAATGAGATTACCACCCAGCCGAGTGCATTCTTCCCACTCCCTCACTGGCAGTACAATAAAGAGGGCCTGTCTCCAGCCCTGTTAAAATATATTGGACAGGATCTCACACAAAAGCAAAGGGAATCACATCTAGGCTCTTCACAGCTGTAGCCAATCCCTAAACCACCTCACTTACCATTCAGGGCTGCTTACTGAACTGATTCTGCTGATCTAAGAAGGCCTAGCCAAACTCACTGGTTCTTTTGGTGGTAGTACATACAGTCATATGCAAGTGTTGACACTACAGTTCAAATGACAGTGAAAATAAATAAACACATCCTCACAGCGAACATACTTTTTTGGTGTAAAATGTGTATTTTTTTGGCTGAATTTAAACACATCAGTATAATAACAATTTACCTTGTCATTAATTTGCATAGACAACATTTTATGTTTTTTAATATCAGCTTGAGATATGTCTTCTTAGTGCTTCTATGTATATCCTAATGATTTAGCAGACAGGTGATGAATAGTTCTGTAAAAACATATTAATACTCTTGAGTATCACAGTGTTATTTTACATTTACATTTAATGCATTTGGCAGATTCTCTTATCCAGAGCGACGTACAACAGTGCTTTGTTTCCATTGAGAGAATTATCTCAAATAGTACAGACAGGTTAGAGTCAAGACTACAGTTCAGACACTGTTAGATCCAAATCATTACTAATTCCCGAAAAAGATACATAATTATACAAAATATAAGAGCATTACAATGCATTACATAAGAGTTATAAACTAGTGCTTGACATAGAAATGAGTCTTCAGTCTGCGTTTAAAGACTGTGAGGGACTCTGCTGTTTGAACAGTCAGTGGGAGTTCGTTCCTCCACCTCAGTGCAAGGACAGAGAAGAGTCTTGATGCTAGTCTTCCATGTGCCTTGAAGGATGGCGGGTCAAGCCAAGCCGTACTTGAAGCCCGAAGGGTTTGAGCTGTGACTTGAGACTTGACCATTGCCATTTGGTAGAGAGGTGCTGGTCCATCTCTTGCTTTGTAGGCGAGCATCAGGGTGTTGAACCTGATGCA
>BRDA01010510.1:84893-105827 GCA_036984385.1 Crenuchus spilurus
AAGCTTGTTGATGGTTATAGGAAGCGATTGATTTCAGTTATTTTTTCCAAAGGGTGTGCATCCAAATATTAAGTTGAGGGTGCCAATAATTTTGTACAGCCCATTTTTGGAGTTTTGTGTGAAATTATGTCAAATTTGCCTTTTTTCCTTTGTTTTTGTGTTGTTCCAATACACACAAAGGAAATAAGCATGTGTATAACAAAACATGTGTAATTGCAATAATTTTCTGGGAGAAATACATTTCTGGCAATAATTTTCTGGAAAAAATTCAGGGGTACCAACACTTTCGGCCATGACTGTATATAAGTTAATTTAAATAAAATATTTTCTAAGCAATGTGGAAACTTTTATGGAAAATCATGGTCTGGATAAGTATGGAAAAATATAATGAATTCCTAAAAATAAAATGTAGAACATAGAAGTATGTTTAATGGCATTAGAAGCAGGCAGCCAAAATCTGGATATCCATGACCAAATTATCTGTACCAACACTTGACCTCCACTGCCAAATTAGTTTGAAAGAATTTTGGAAATATCTTTTTATTGCATATAATAATGGATGTAAACCAGTTATTAAGCTTGGCTGAATATGTATGAGTTATGCAGTGATCAGAAAACTAAACGGTCTAATTTGTCTGTATAAGGAACCCACAAAGCTGCTTCCATGGATTTAGTGAATAAACAAGACTGCACAGATGATGTCTTAATTAAATTAGTTTAACTTTTTTCCACTCACTTTCAGTTTGTATTTATTAAAGAGATTTTAAAATATGTCTGAAAAATATACTGAGAAGTCTGGAAAAGTATGGAAATTGAAAATATGTAGGAAACTCAATTATTAGGGTTTGATTATTCAATTCAATTATTCAGTTTTTTGATCCTCAGATTCATGACATGGACTGTATATGTGGTGAAATAAGATATTTTGAAATGTTGTCATTCTGTTACAGTACATGTTCCAATTTGTGGTCAGAAGTACATTTGACACATCCTCCTTTCACTAAGCATATTGATTTGGATCAGATACTTTTATATATTTCAGCTGAAAAGCTCATTTATCTCCAATATCCTAGAAATAAATTGAATGTACTGTTTGTGTAATTTTTTTTAGTTTTTAGTCACTGTTGCATCCCCCAACCATGTAGTAGTAACCAGTCAACCCACCAATTTGCTAGGATTCTCCCAATCACTTGTAATGTCCTGACTATAGGAGGGTGAAAACTAGCACAGGTCTCCTCCTATGTATGTGAAGTCATCCACCACCTCTTTTTGAACTGCTAACAATACATCATCAGTGGGCAGCCAACATGTTCTGAGGAAAGTGCCGGATCCTCGAGCCTGAGCCAGCAGACATTTATACTATTTAGTACTTTGTAAACATTAGTGTACTACTTAGTAGTGATGAGGAGAGGGCGCCATCTACCCACCCAGTGAATGAACAGTCATTATCATGATTTATAATAGTTTATAGTAAGTAAACATGTGATTTATATGATTTGTAATGGGTAGTATGTACACATATCTTGTATCTACACTCATTGTCCATTTTATCAGCTCCACTTCTCAGACACAGCAAATATTTTAAACATAATGTTAGTTCACTGTACACTCTATTGAGCACACCTACCTTGTTGATCCACCTTGTAGATGTAAGGTCAGAGACTGTAACTCATCTGGTGCACAGTGATTTATTTATCTTCTAGTCTTTTATTGTGGGTCACAAGACCATGTTGGATGGATAGTTTTGATTGGTGCACTATTTTCATTCCAGAAGTGAGTCTGAAGTGTTTAAAAACATCAGCAGCTCTGCTGTGTCTGATCCACTCAGCACACACTAACACACCACCACCACATCAGTGTCATTGCAGTAGTGAGAATGAACCATGTCACAAATAATAGCTGTTCTGTGGGAGTCCTGATCATTGAAGAACAGGGTGAAAGGAAGATAATAAAGTCTACAGAGAAACAGATTGTAGAACTACAAAGTGCACCTACAGTCTTCTCACCATTATTGGCACCCATAAAGTTTAAGCATATAATGTAGAATATCTCCTGGAAAACAAATATGTAACAGTTCTATACAGAACTGATATTTGATACAAAAAGCAAATGATAAGCACTATTTAAAACAAAAAACAATGGTTGGAAAAATTAGAAACACTTAAGCTTGCTGTGGCACTGATATTGACACCATTTACAGTAAATCAGTGTGCAAGCACATTTAGATTCACTTGTGCTAAATCACAAATGAGAATCACCTGTGATAAATTGTCAGTGCCATTGTGACATGAATTAACCAATGAATGATGACTTCATGTACTTAGACTTCAGGGTTTTAAAAACCATGTTATTTGCTGTTTCTTTGTCACAATGATGAAGACAAAGGAGCTGTCTGAGGACATCAGAAGTGCAATTATTAGCAAACACAAGCCCTTCAAAGGGAAAAAGACCATCTCCAAAGACTTTGGTATTCCTGTTTCAACAAAACAGTGTTATTAAGAAGTTTGCCAAGCAAGGAACTGTGAAGATGTGGAGGGAAGTTGAAAATTGATTAGATATATCTTTGAAGGTTGGTGCGAATGGTGGATAAAACCATGTCAAACATCAAGAGATAAAGGCCAATTTGGAACAGTCTGGGGTCATGGTTTCAACCAAGAAAGAAACCATTGCTGAAGAACAGACATGAAAAGGAATGACTCATTGTTTCCGAAGAATACCTGGAAACCACAATCCTTCTAGGAAAATGTTCTCTGGACAGATGCAACAAAGATAGATATTTTTGGCAATGCACACCAACAGTTTGCTTACAGAGGGCAAAATGAAACGTATAAGGAAAAGAACACCCTACCTACAGCTAAGCATGGTGGAGCATCCATAATTCTGTGGGGCTGCTTTGCGTCTGGTACTGGACTTGAGGCCTTGACCATATAACAGGAATCATGAATCAGAGAATTACCAAGACATTTAAATATTCTAGCAAAATGTTCTACCCTGTAAGAAAACTTGGTTTGGGTCAAAGATCATGGGTCCTCTTGCATGACAAAGACCAAAGCACACATCTAAAAGCAAGCAGGAATGGTTGAGAAGTAAGACATGGGCTGTTTTAAAATGGCCTGCAATGAGTCCTGATCTCAGTCCCATTGGAAATTTTTTGGAGTGAGATGAACGCTGCTAAAATAACCCTGTGAACATTCAAGGACTTGAACAAACTGCAAAAGAAGAGTTGGAGAAAATACCAGCTGAGAAGTACAAGAAGCTTATAGGTGGCTACAAGAAACGTTTGGAGGCTGACCTCACTGTCAAAGGGTGTGCAACCAAATATTAAGGAGGGGTTCCTTTATTCTTCTTTTAAATTACAACATGTAAGTTGAAAAACATTGTTCTTTGTTATATTACTTTTGACCACCAAATTAAACATCCTGGTGATATAAATTGATAGATTTGAAAAAGGGCAGACTTACTGATGGCATTGAAATCAGACAAACCAATAAGGACAATCCAGTAACGTAGTCAAAAGCAGAAAAAGGTAAACAAGAGCAAACAGAGCAATATAGGCAAGAAATATCATAGTCAAAGGCAGAAAAAGGATCAAATAGTTTCAAACGGAGCAATACAGGATAGAGAGCAAAAATGGGTCAAAACACGGAAGGCAAAACAAGATAACGCTTGGTAAGGCACTCACGGATGTAGTGGCAATACTTCACATTAGACAAGAGGGAGAAAATTCATTATATAGTCTTTAGGTAAATGAGGAACAGGTGCAGCTCTTAGTACTCAGGAGAGAGCAACCTTCTCTGACGTATTCCCAGTGTGTTCTGGGAATTGGAGTCCTGTGATGAGTCCCGTGGCCTGACATTTTGTACAGGGGTGCCAGTAATGGTGAGCTAGTGGAGCTGACAAAATGGACAATGAGTGTAGATACAAAGTAAGTGTACCTATGACGTGGCCAGTGACTGTATATTGTGAACTTGATATATTTTTGCTAGGTCACCCACACTTACAGCACCTCATCCTAATACATAAATATTGCGACTACACCTAACATGAGCACTTCACCCACTTTATCTGAAAATCCCTCATATTCACCCAAAGCATGCAGTAAGGATTCCTCCTTTGGCTTTAAACCTTTCTTATGAAACGTCCAGGCCTCATGTTGTTTATTGACTTGGGCGGATATGATATGTACTGTGAAGGTATAATCTAGTTCTGTTTTTCTGCTTCAATACGATAAGCTGTCTTAACAAACACAGTAAAACCCAGCTTAGCTGGACTGGAACAGCATTACATGTGATTATATGGTTATAACATAGCCTGCAATGGCCTGTTTGCCTTGGTCTCTGATATTTTAACCACCGTGAAATGCACCATGGGATTTAGGGTTGCACAATATTTAAGCATGTCTCAATATTGATTCACCAAGGTGGTTTTAATATTGCAAGGTGTCATCACTATCTCAGGATGTAGAAATATAATTGTAATACTAAGATTTTGTTCATTTCATGTAAGCCTAATGCGATCATATTGCATTGCATCATATTTGTGCTCTGCCTGCAGTGTATTACATTCAAGTCCAAGCAAGATTGTAGTGTTTCTGTATAAAAAATTTTCTTTGCAATGGTCACGGCCTTCCTTTGTGATGTAGCTAACATCAGGGTTGTTAGCCTAGCCTAGTTAGCAATCAAAATTCACCAGAACCATCCTTGCTAACTTTGCCTCTCAGCCATATTCTTAACAATGTGTTGGTCAATGTGCTTGACAACCAAAAGCATTGAGTCAGTACATTGTTGATGTAAAAAATAGATTACATGGCAGAAATAACTGCTTTTTTACATTACGTCATCGGACATAACAGTGTCATAAGAAGGTAATGTTTGACTTATGTTCATATCCTGTGAAACTGAACACCCTGTAAACATTCCAGCTTGACATGCCTTCCTGTAGCACTGTTGCTATAACATCTTGAAAGTTTCATTTGTTTAGGTCTACATTACATAACGCATCATGACTCACTGACTAACTTATATTGATGAAGCAGATATTAACAGACCAGCATATTGGAGTGAACAAGGCTATACTTAGAATTTGATAGCATTTAATGTATGTGCAAATAGAAGTGTGTGCATATTCTCAGAAATGACTATGTACAGCTCTTCCCATAAACATTTATGGATTACTTGGAAAGCTTTTGTTCTTGATTGATTGTCCTGTCTGAAGTAAATTCATTTTGTGCTTTTGATACCACTTAGAGGAATTGAACCTGGCCAGCTCCCTCTGGAAAGGGACTCACAGCAGAGTGACATCATTATTTCTGATTTCTGAGTGTCCACTGTCAGCATTTTTGATTAAACACCCTGAAAGAACATCACTGTCAGAAAAACTTGAATGCACAATTTATCTTCACAAAATTCTCTCAACTTTCACACAACTTTTAAATGTATCAGTTTTCAGCTGTATAGAGCATTTCTGTTGGGTCACAAAGTATAAAGTCCACTTGGCATCTAATCATGTGAGAAAAATGATGAAGAAGGTTTTGTTTGACAGTGACAGCATGTTTATTGGATAAACAGGGAAGTCTTTAAATGGCTATAAGAAGCATACAGCCATGTAAAATTTGCAGTATTTGAACTTTTTTGGCATCTCAAACGCAGTGTTTTCTGTATTAGCTTTTGAGTACAAAAAACATAGAATATCATGAAGTTGTTTATTGTTATTCTACAATTTAATTGTAGTTCATTTCAGGTTTTATTGTTGATCAGTATTGCTTACAGCTTATGAAAATCAAAACTCCAAAATTTCTAATTATTAGCATATTTCATTTCAAGTTTTAGTGAATTACTGTTCAAACAGTATCAACATTAAAACAAAAAAACCTTGAAATGTGTCACATGTAATGAATATAATATATATCTGTTTATCTTTTTTGAATTAAGTTATAAACACAAATGAACTTTTTCATGATATTTGTAATTATAAAAACATTTGAGGGTACTGAAACTTAATTTACATTATTCAATTAAGTGTATCATTTCCTACATTGGCTGTATTTGTGCTCCCCACCCACCCACAGTGGAATTTTATTTTATTGTCTTTATTGGCAGTAACTGTTGATGTTATTCATTATAATGCACAAATGATTGAGGTAAAGATTCAGTGCATTGCTTTTTCAGTGTGTACTACAGTATTGTCATATTATCCTCACTAAGAGGGGATTAACACTTGTATATGTCTGTCAAGCTTAGAAACCTCAACTAACATACACTAAATCAAACTGTGTTCTGAGTGTCAGATTATTCAACCCCACTGAGTTTTTCCCCTTTTCCTGCCAACAGGCCTACTGTTAGTTGAATTTCACCAAATGTCTGGTAATTTTTTTTAGGTTTAGGGTGCTTCTAATATAGTAAGCATCTTTTTATGGCTGGCTTACTTTCACAGGGAGGATTTATCTATTCTGTTCTAAAACACCTTTGATAAAACATTACAGGATTGTTGGAGGTTTTTAGAGATGCTCATCTACATTTTCATCTACATTATAATAGGTTTAGAATCTGAACGAAAATGTTGTTTGTGTGTTTTCTTTTGTGTAGAAGTTCAACATGCCTCATGATATTGTCGTCACCAAGGACGGAAGTGTCTTCGTTGGGGATGCTGCCTCAGACTCTGTTATAAAATTTGTGCCATCTGAAAGTAAGTTAATATTTAGTTGTATTACTTGCTTTTTTATTAGTTTCACTATATATCTCTCACTTAACTCGCTGCAAAGATGCTGAAAAGCCTGCAACTACAGATGACAGCAGTACTATGGATTTTGCTGTTGAGTATATTAGTAATTTATTTACTATTTTTACAGAGCCTTTCAACGATACTATAATAAAAATATATATATTTGCAATGAAAATAAGCTTGTATGATATGTTCTGTTTATTACTGAATAGTTTAACATTGCCCAAAACAGGAAAACTCTATTTATCTTGGCATAGATAAATAAGGAGGTTACTGACATACCATGAACTTCAAATACTGTCCACTCCTCCTTCAATTGCTAATTTTGCTTGAACAAACAAGCATGCAAAATCAGACTAATTCCACAATTATAGTTTTGACTAGCACACATTCCCATGCAAAGTTAGGTAAATGTCCACTCAGCATATATTTTGAAATAGTAAGCTTTTCTCTTCAATCACCTCCTCCCTGGGACACCTCAATTCCATTTTGTCCAACTATTCTCTTTCCCTCTGTTTTTCCTCAGCTCTCCCCCCATTTTGGGAGAAGCCGTTTCATTTCCTACTTGTTTTCTGGCACTAGCGAAATATCAGTGTCAGAAAAAAAACATAAAAAAGCAAACAAAAAACAATCCCTCAAGAAAACAAATTAATATAATAGACTCTTTATGTTATATGTCTGTAAATCAAACGATCAGAACAGAGGTTGGGCACAGTTATCAAAATGTTCCAGGTCAGACATATGTCCTTACAATCCATTTGATTCACAACAATTTACTAACCTCTTCTCTCACATACTTCTCTTTGATATCATGCAAATCATCAATAATCTTCCTCTTAGCTCTCAGTTTTAGCTTTTTTAAGGAAGTGGGGAAAATTATAGTTTTCAAACTGTAAAACCACATTGGAGCATTTTTTCACCCAATCCAGAGACACCTATGTTCTATGCAGACATCACAGAATTTACCAGCTAATCATTACTGATTCTTTAAGAAAGAAAATTGTATCTTTTGTATCTTGAGTAACTAAACAATTTCTGTTTTATTTAAAAGAACTAAATAAACATAAAATGTTCTTTGCACTTTAAAAAATAGACTTCAGATAAATGTGATGTGCTAGAGCATTTTAAACCACATTGTGTTTGGTCATCTGACCTGTTTTTCACTAAATAAAATAGCTATTAAAATTAAGTTACTCTAAATACATTTTAAGGTTGAAAATACTATTAAATTCCTATTTTTTTAAGTTTCCTGATTTTGTTTTTTGTTTTTGTCGATTTCTGTTTGCTAAGTCTAATGTAGTTCACTCTGATTCAGACTGATGTGCACATTCGTCAGCTCATGTGCTTGTCTAAGCTATAGCCATATAGCCGTGTGCCTCATTCAGTACTGCTGTCGTTCATGTTCATGATCCTGGAGTCAAGCCGGTGAGCTAAGAGCGGGGGTGTTTTTCACAGCGTCAATCATTTGTCCCTCTCTTTTTTTATATAAAGAGAAAAGATTGTAAGATCCTCAGTGCAGCCTTGAGATGACTCATAGCCGACGTTGTCATTGTGAAAAACACTGCTGTTTCTAACAGCCAGCTTTTAGGTCTTCGCAGATTCAACCCTTATATAAGGGCCTCATTTGAGAAAAGGTAGCTTTAATGAACAGTCATTAAAAGTCTTTGCAAAATAAGCATCACTTTTTCTCCTTTTCAGAAGCAGAACACCGTTCAGTTAAAAAGGGAGGAATCGAGGTGCAGGAAATTGAAGGTACACAGCCTCAACTTGTTTTCACTTTTGTCGTACATGGCTGGCTGCTACAGCACACCATTTATCAGTTCTGCTTTCCTTACAAAGTGTTTTATTTCCTTTTGCGAGTCATGGATGGAGAAACAAACAAAAGTTGGCGTGTCAATTGACATTTCAGACTGTCAAGCCTTGCATGTAGGGAAAACAATGAGGGCTTTAGGGCTGTTTCTAAGACACACACTGCATCGAGTTACGACAGTGCACTGCAGCTTTCAAAACCACATATTTTTGAGACCTCAAATGAACTGTCAGAAAGCAGGTATTTGCTTAATTTTATCACAAGCCTAACCTGACTCTTACATTTTACTTGTTTATGGAGCTTCTTCCTGTAATGGATAATGACACTTCTTATTCTGTAATTCTGCAGGGCTAGTATAGTTTTGTCCTTTTTACATTATTACTTTATTAATTGCAGTGCTTTAGCAGTTTTATCCTAAAATGTCTCTGAGAAAGAAATTATATTTGAAGGTTTAATTAATGGCTTGAGACCAGCTTGCTCAGCTGCTATGAAAAGTTGCACAGTCTTGGTAGAACAACTCTAGAGGGACATTTACATTAACCTGGAATACTTTTTTACTTTATTTAAAATTAATTAGACATGCAAAAGAGAAAATTGTGAATGTGGTACAAAAGTTGTCAGAAAGGTAACCTGCCATATATTTTTTATATTTTTCATCATTTTTTTGAAGTTTTTTTTTTGTTTTAATGTTGATCAGTATTGCTGCAAAGTGTGTGAAAATTAGAAATCCAAAATCTCAAATTATTAGAATATTTCAAGTTTGACTAAATTACTATTCAAACAGTATCAACATTAAAACTAAGAAGACTTGAAGTATGTAACTGAAATGAATTGAATATAAATTATATGACTGTTTACCTTTTTCAATTCAGTTATGAAAATAAATGAGCTTTTTCACCATATTCTAATTTACTACTAATGACGTTTTTCTAAAACTATCCTTCTGTGGAACTTTCAACATGCAGGATAGTAGGTCTGAATGGCTCTTTTTTTTATAAGCAGAGACATTCGTCCAGGCCAATTTAAAGCCCATCTACAAGCCACAGCCTCAGTCGGTCAAGACTACAGTGCAGAAGCTCCCAGAGGTTCCAGAGAAAGAAGCAGCTCCAGCGCAGCAGACCAAGGTTCTAGAGCAGAAAGAGAAAGAGAAGCTTGAGAACAAGACCAGTTCTCAGGGTCTTTCCCCTGGCGTCATCACCACTCTGCTCCTGCTCCTGCCTCTGGTGCTGGTCATAGCCATTGGTGTCTTCATTCACTGGAAGAAGAGCAGGATGTATGGAGGTAACTAGATCAGATAGTTGCTGTTACTAAAGAGAATCAAATCATCTTTTAAACTGGAGTCTGAGTCTCTGAAGGGAAGTGAATGAAATTATTTTGAAATACTTATTGAAAGCCATTTATCCTAATGACTTAAACTGTTGTGGTGGTTTGCATGTGACTAGCCACTGTGCTCTTCATATCTTGCATCCTTACACTGTAATTAATCATTTTTAGCTGCCAAAAGGTCAGTGACCTGTGAATTCTGCTGCATGCTTATATTATTTTTAATATTAATTATAATTTCATATTTAATTATAATATTATTATATTACAAACTGTAATTCTTTTGAACACCCAGAAAATGCATTCTTACTTTACTGTATCAGTTATAGATATTAGTAAGGGAACATTATAGTACAAACGGTCTGTGAAACAGATCTGCTCTTATTCTGATGGCCACAGCACCAAAAAACATGTTGATCGTTGATGCTTGTGCTTTATTTATTTCCTAGGCTGAAAAATAAGACTACATAGAAAGCTGGGTTACAGCAGGGGGCACTATGGTGGGCTTAACACACAGATAGGCTGGACTCAGTACCAGTGCTACCACTCTCTACCACTCTCTCCACCACGCACACTTCAGTGGTGCCCCGGTCGACGTTCGGGGCCCCATGCACAGTGCGTGATCTGCGTGGGCGGTGCGCTGGCTCTGGCTGGACTTAAGGATACTTACTATTGATTTCTCAGAGTGATTTGGGTAGCTTTGTGGTAGCTTGAGTGAAGTATGTTTCTAGGCATTCTTGCCAAACAAATTACAATTATGTCTGATTTATCTTTTTTAGCTTGCATTCTATGATTTATCAGAAGGAAATGAGAAGAGAGGGGTTCACAAAGCAGGATTTTTCAGTTTACTCAGGTAACCTAAGCACAAAGTCTAAACTGTTCATTGGAAAAAGAGCAGCTAGTCCTTCCTGTTGGACAATCTTCTTCAACATTGGGTTTGAGATTAGAAATCCTGCTTTGTGGGAAAACCCTCCTAAAGCACTGAACTCTTTTATTTGTGTATTGTAATTGGTGATCATGCTGAAGTGACCCTTGTTCAGTATATCACTTATGAGTCCAGTTACTAGAGGGCACACTGTTTGAGTGATCTAATTTTAGATTCAGCCTTGTGCTTGAAATGTCCTCTCGCCACCTCCAAAAGAGAAAAGTATTTTTTATTTAATGGATCTGATGTGCTTGTCTTTTCTGTTTATTTAAAGATGGCCATGAGGTGAAACTGGAACCATCAGGATCATCAGGAGGAATCTTAGGTAAACTCAGAGGTGAGTGGACTGTAATATTATTAATATGCGGTAATACTGATTTAGGTGTCTGTCAACATACTTTAATGTATTGCATTTTGTATGTGTACGTGCCTTTGTAAGCCTCTGTGTGCTTGTCTTACATCTGTTGTATCCATCCATCCTCTTCTTCTATTACATCTTAAAGGCATTTTTACTGACTCTGCACACACACTTAACCTTCATTAGTACACTGTGGCAGCATTTTAGGGCTTGTTTTGCCATGAAGTCGACATTCACCTTAGAGCCAGTTGTAATATTTCTCTATTTATAGTAACTTGACATTGTTTCTGATAATACTTCAAGTAAAAAATTGAAGAGTCCTTGATATAGAAAATAATCATGACAGCTGTTGATCAGCATCTTAAACTCCATTAAAACACCAGTGGTTCCTGACCTACTATGACTTATAAAGAACTTTACTTTGTAAACTTTAGTTTGCATTGTTCTCCATGTATTTGCTGAATAATTATCCTTAGAATGTAATAAATGTCCGAGTTTAAGAGTTTAAATGATATTGTGTGAACAGTTTTGCATAGTTGACCTCAAATGTATTTGATACGCCAATACAAGTTTAAAAATAACAGTATGTCATACAGTTTCAGAAACCAATGCAGTTCTAATTACTGTACATGAACATCCATTACTTGTTTGCTAAAATCTGTATGTACAGAGCAAGTTGCAGGAAGTATGGAATGAGCAGGACTGTAACAAATTGCACAAAATGAATCCATTCATTCACACAAGTCTGACTCCATCCCCTCTAAATTGAAGAGATCAATCAGTGATCACAAGATGCCGTATAGGCCACTCGAGGCTGACACACTCATTTTTTCTCAAGTGAGATGAAGCACCAAAATGTACCAAGTGTAGAGCATCACTGATGATCAAACTTATCTTACTGGATTGCCCGGCATTTGATGATTCCATGCTGAGAGGCTTCACGTTCAGGACACTTCTTGAGATTTTTAACAAAATGGCGCTAGAGGAGTTACTGGAAGTCTTGCCTCGCATCAGCACCTGACTGATTTGAGACATTCACACCAAACTGCTGAGATCCTGACTATACATTTGGATGATTTACTGGAAATGTTTCCACTAATTATCTGGATTTAGCCATGAATATAGCTTCAGCTGATATTGCATTAAACAACAACAGCAAACTTGTTAGCTCCTTGTAGCTCCAGTGCAAAATTAAAGAAACAAACTTCAGATATCAAACAGACTACCCAACTATTGTGTGAACTATAAAAAAGCCCAATATAACGGAAGGCTTGAAAGTAGAAGAAAAAAGTCAACGTTAACCTTTAGACTACCTTTCAAACACACACCATCTGTTTGACTGCATTCCAGACAGAGGATGGATGAATCTCTCTGGTCCCTGAGGGCTGAACTCCTCCTTTACTGTCTGCTCTCCTCCAAGGTCAGCTGGCTAACAGCTAGTCTGGCGCCTCAGACCTCTTTTGTGTAGAAATTCTGGGCCCTGTCATTCACACACTGCCATTCTGTGTTATTTTGGTTTGTATATTGAGTGCCTGCTCCTGTGACTCGCTCCCTCTAGCCAAGTGCTGGTGGCTAGCCACTAATTGGCAAGGTCCCAGCCTTTAAAATGTAGTGCAAATGGCACAGCTCTGAAGCACAGAGCCCCCGAGGGTACATTTTAGATGGTATTGAGAGATCCAATAAATGTAATTCATAATACTTTGCGAGCTGTCACTTTTTTAATGGTGGGGTATGTTCTCTAAACGACTTTCATATCAGATGGAACAGGAAAATGAACAGACGGTTCATTGGCTGCAGCTTAACTCAAGTGATGATAAAGTGGCCAGAGAGGTATAATCAGACATTACAGACGTGCGTGTGTTGCTGTGAACTTGTAGGCTTATAACTTTTGACTTGAGCTCTTAAATACAGTACAGGACAAAATGTTTGGAAGTAACTTTGCTAAACTTTATTTTTTATCAAGAGATAAAGCACAGCAATTTGTTAATTAATGTAGACTAAAACTGTATGACTTTAACTTCCCATACAAAGATTAAGTCTAGTCCTGGACTATCCAGCTTTTTGAATGGAGATTTTCTTTGTCTTGGACTAGGCTTAATCCACCTCCAGGAGACTGGGCAGCCATGTCTCGGGTGGTATAGTGGGTTGTCCACTAATTGCAGGGTGGGTGTTTCAGTTACCACCTCCTTCTGTCCTCCTATCCAATGTGCCCTTGAGCGAGGTACTTAATCCCTAAATGCACCCTGGGCACCCCAGCAACATTTGCCCACTGTTCTGTATGTGTTAATTTCCCATAAATTGAGTAAATGCAGAGGTCAGATTCCTGCATACGTAACACACTGGTAAAATTTCCAGCATATGAGTTATATATATTTTGTTGTTTTTTAAGTCATATCTCTCTTTTCTCTGTCCTCCTTCAGGCAAGGCTGCAGGGACGTTAAACTTGGGGAATTTCTTCGCCACCCACAAAGGCTACACACGGCAGGGCTTTGACCAGCTCAGCACAGAGGGCAGTGACATGGAGAAGGATGACGAGGACGCCACCGATTCGGAGAATGAGGAATACTCGGCTCCCCCTCCCCCTGTGTCCTCATCCCAATGAGATCCCACCCTTCAGTCTAAATTCCCCTGTGCCCCAGCGCTCGCGCCGTCAGGATGTACTTCAATCATATATGTAACTGTTCGTATTGGCTGCCAATATATTTTATTTATTTGTGCGAAAACCTTTTTCTCAGTAGGGATGTATGACTGCCACTTTAACTTATGATTTTAAGGGACCATGTAGAGGAGAAAAACACTGGTAGATTAAACATAAATCTATATGGTTATTTTTAATGAAAGAGGAAGAACGAGGTAGACTTGTTTAATTTTTTTTAATAATTGATCTAACTTTCGCTAATTTATCAACTTGATAGCTTTAAATTTTTTTTAATTAAATTTTTTTTCTTTTTTTGTTAAAGTTTTCTGGTAACCGGTCCAGACATTTCTTTGATCTCCTATATGTACATTTGTGCCTTTTTGATTCTGTATTTTCGCCTTCTGCAGCACCTATATTACTACAAATGTGCCACTTATTTCAAAGCGCTGCTACTGTCACCTGTATTTTGATTTCTGTTGTGCCGCATTCAGAAAAGAAAGAAAAAAATAAGATTATTATGATGTATCTAAATCTGTATTTACTACATTTTCCAAGCAAGATGTGAGATGTGTCTAATATTTGTTGTGACATACTGAGGTTTTATTGCAAGAATACTATTTTCAGTAACAATGTTATTTGTGTAATAAAGTGTCTGCAAAGCATCACTCTTTTCTGGCAGCTTTTATTCATTTTTGGACTTTGTATGTTCGATATTTCCCAGTTAGCAGACAAGTAAGGTGAAATACAGACCACTTAATGCATTTAGAGGTCAGTTATGGCAATGACAAGTGTATTGTGGTTCAAAACTGGCCTGGCTGTAGTAAATGTTTTAATGTTTGTCATTGGATTTGGAGTCTAGGATACATATGGACTTAGATCATCTCCAGTTAGCAGACAATTCTGTACAAAATACAGCCTTACAATGCATTTTTGAGTCAGTTTACAGCAATGAAGGGTGTATTGTGGGCCCACATCTACCTACCAGGTGAAAAATCTGAATGTCATACTATTTTAGGCCAAAATTGGCCAAACTATAGCGAGTCAATTATGATCTGAAGTCATAACCATCATTCCAGGCATGTAGGCAAGATACAAGTAGTAAACATGTGCCAGAACTAGGCCATCAGTCACTTTCTGTCAGAGCTGAAATGCGTTAATTAGTGATGAGTATTGATGTAGTCTATAGAATACATTGTCAATAGCAAGCATTTTCAGTCATCCTTATAATATACAATAAATAATAAATGCAGTGAGTCATTTCAACATTAAAAAATGTAAATTACAGAAGGTAGAATGAATAAATTAAAATGAGATGATCTCTTTAGCTACAGTCATGCCAGTTATATAATAATTTGCCATTGCCAAAAATAACAAAGATGTGAATATTTCACAGATCAATGGCTTGTATATAAATCTGATCTGATCATGTAAAAAAATCACATGTGGATGTTATCTTTAGGCAAAATACAATGTGTGATGCTCTTGAGCCAAGAGACCTCTACAGAAAGCAGCGCTTTAGTGCCATCTAGTGCCCATCTCTTAAAGGTACATTTCATTCATCACCCACTTTTAAAGAAGTCGTAATGAATGAATGAGAACTCAACAGTCACCAAAATAGAACAATTGCTTCTGTAAAAACACACCACCAAAAGTTCTCTCAACCAGTTCAAGCTGCATGCAGTTATTCAGTGATGCCTCACAGACTAGCCAATGCTATAAACATCAATAAAACCTCACCACTACAGGCAGTCACTTCAGACATTTCATTCATTTTTAGAGCTCATAGTACGTCATTAGCCTAGCCAGCTAGTCTGTGAGCCCTATTAAGTCCAGGATGCAGTTGAAAGCTGTTGGTAGTATATTTACTGCAAAATCTGGGTTATTTAGGTGACTATTGAGTTGTGCTTGTTAGCAATGATACCCTAACAGCTCAAGCTCTAAATCAACGAAGTGTGGACGTTCCTCATCATAAGTACAGCAGTACTTGAAAGTTTGTGAGCCCTTTATAATTTTGTATATTTCTGCATAAATTTGATTTTAAAAAGACTGTCACACACACAAGAGACGGAGAAAAATATTGGACTGCTCATTTATTTATTGAGGAAGTTGATGCAATATTACATGTCTGTGAGTGACAAACATAAGAGAAACTCTAGGATTAGCAGTTAATTTGAAGGTAGAATTTGAGTCCAATATCAGTCCATGGGATGATAACCAGGTGTGAGTGGGCACCCTGTTTTATTTAAAGAACAGGCATCTAGCAAAGTCTAAACTTCAAGACCATTGTTACCCTCCCCAGTAGTGATGATCGACCAACAAAGATCACTCCAAGGGCAAGGCGTGTAATAGTTAGCAAGGTCACAAAGGACCCCAGGATAACTTCATGAGTCCACCATCAGGAGAACACTGAACAAAAATTGTGTATGGCATGGTTGCAAAGAGAAAGTCACTCCATCCATTCATCATCTTCCGCTTATCCAGGGGTAACAACCTAAGCAAAGTAGACCAGAATAGACTTTACCAGGGGTACTGAGAAGTGTAATCCCCCTAAAGCTGGAACACACCTTCCGGTCCCCTTTCTTAAAAATGAAACCACCACATTTGTCTGCCAATTCAGAGGCACTGCCCACAATGTCCATGCGATGTTGCAAAGATGTGTCCACCAAGACAGCCCTGCAACATCCAGAACCTTGAGAAACCCAAGACAGATTTCATCCACGCAAGGAGTTTTTTTTTGACTACCTTGGCCAATTCGGCCTGAGTGATGGGTGAGTCACTCCCCAAGGTCCCCAGACTCTGCTTCTTCTCTTAAAGATGTGCAGGTAGAATTGAGAAGGTCCTCAAAGTATTCCTTCTAACAGCCAATGATGTCCCCAATTAAGGTCAACAACTCTCCACCACCACTGTAAACAGTGCTGGTGGGAAACTTTTCCCCCTCCTGAGTCACCTGACTGTTTGCCAAAATCTTCAAGGGACCATCCAATAGCTTTCTTCCATGGCCTCACCAAACAAATCTGTGTTTTTGCCTCAGCAATAGCTGAAGCTGCTGACCCGCTTGACCCTTCAGTACTCAGCAGCCACTGTTCTCCAAAAAGAACATGCTGTTTGTCTTCAGTTTGCTAAATATCACGTGGATAAACCAGAAGACTATTGGAACAATGTGAACTGATGAGACCAAAATAGATATTTTGTGTGAGAAACATTAAGTGAGAAACATAATATTTGGAAATAAGAAAACACTTCACCACTGAGAATTATTCATTACGTTCATTGGCACATTCTGTCACTGTACTAATGTCCTACAAAAACATCTGCTTCAGAAGGTGTAGTTTTGGGGTATTTGAAAAATCTGAATAATGTTTTGCTACAGTAAAGATCTCTTTAGGCTAAAGTGCACCAGAGTGTGTAGTTTTTCCTCAGTAAACTGTAAAAATGAAAAGCATATTTTAGACAAAAATGGCCTGATTAGAATTGCCGTTGGAAATAAAAATAATAACAATGTTTGGTATAATATATAAAACAATAATGATGATGCTCTCATTCCCTTTTGGACATCAGTCAAATCACATCATTTATTTGTTGATGTCAATTGTTACGAAAGATAATATTTATAGAAGTAGTCAGTTGTAACAGTTATTGTATAAAATTATTGTTATGGGCAAAGAATGTGTTGTGACTGATGTCCAAAAGGACATAATAGGGTACCAGGTGAAGGGTGGTAGCATCTCAGAAACCATTAACTTTGTGGGATGTTCTAGAGCAGCTGTAGTGAATGTGTACTGAGCATGGACTTCTCATACTCAGTGTCTCCCAACATTATAACAGTACATGAGCAATGACAAAAGTGTCAGGGATCACCATCAAGCAAACACTCAGAGCCAAGGGTTGTTATTCCAACTATTAGGTAGGTGGACGAGAGAGAGAGAGAGACAGAGAGAATATGTGAATATAATTTTAAGATAATTATAACTCAATGTATTAATTATTTGTATGCATTTAAACTTGTTATTAAACTTATTGTGGCTAAAAAATAAGCTGTGTGTTATACACTTTATTTGTTTGAGCGAAGACTCTTGTAATCTAAACTCATTAATTTTTTCCTTCTTCATTTTTCAGAGATTCAAATTACACAATACAAAATTACAAAACCAGAAAATATCAATATTATTCACAAGAAGAAGAAACTTCGAGAAGAAGAAAAGTCCTGTGAGCCTTTTTGTAAGAGCTGGTATTAAACAGAATCATACAGAACTTTTTAATTCAATTATGAATAACCTAATGTTAGATTTAATAGAGATGATACTGACTTTTTGCAGGGATATTCTATTAGCAGCACTCTAAGCTTTATTAGTGGGAGAAAGGCCTGTATTAATAGAAATAAGTTTGCAAAAATATTAAAACTAAAAAAAGCAGACACCTTGTTTTACTGAATAAACACAAGAAAAACAAGTGTACAATTATTTAATTACCAGAACGCATTACATTAATCTGACATTTATGAAGATTTTCGTTACAAGTAGAAATTCTGAATGTGTCCACCCTCCTGCGTGCTGACGTCACTACGCGACGTGGTTTTTTTCATTTTCCTTTTTTTAGCGACTCTAAAAGTGTTTTTAGCTGCAGCAAGCCATTAATCTCAGTTGGGGGATGAGGAACAGTGTAGTGAATTTAATAACACGTTCAATCTGAAATGTAACAGTACCGAGTCCAGTCATACCGAGGAGAAATTGTTTACCGACAGAATCGGCTGGTGTAAAAATATCCGTTAAATTAAGCTAATGTTAAGCTAACGTTAAGGGTAAACACTAAGGCTAACAGTAACATTAAGGGCGAACGCGGCTGCTAACGTTAACACTGAGGCTGACAGTAATGTTAAGGGTTAAGTCTGACATGAACATGAAGGGTTAAAGCTGACACTAATGTTAAGGGTTAATGCTAACGCTAGCAGGGGTTTTAGCTTGACTTGCTAACGCGTTTGATGGAGCGACGCGGGCTGTGAACTCTTGACAGCAGCTCTCTATGTAAACACCAGTATAACGTCAGAGGCAGTAAAAGGTAAGCAACATGTACAGCTATTTAAGAGGTTTTATTTTTGTCGGTCAGTGCACACACGTGTGTCCTGAACAATGTCAGGTTAAGACTTTTCTGCAGGAAGTAACATGAACATTAAGCTGAGTTTGCTCTGCCTTTACCAACTTAACACGAGGTGGAGGAACATTGGCGGTATTTCTAAGCCTTATTTACCCGATTTAATGTGATACTTGCTTTCAAATATTCTATACCCTCTTGTTTAGTTCAGAAACATTAGCTTGTGATGTGTATTACTGAAATGAACTGAGCTTGAATGATACTCTGGCCTTTCCAGCATTGTTTAATGTGTTATGTCAAAAGAATAGTGACTGTTAGGGATGTTAACGACTTACTTCTCTGAGGTTTCTTTTTCAGAAATCATAAATCCTCCAGACCTCCCATCATTTGTGTATCACCCATCCCTAATGGCTGTATTTAGAGGATAACTCATGTATGCATGTCTGAAGTGTGCAGTGTTTTTCTTTGATACTTATGTGTTCTGAGCTTTTCTGAAGAAAGACCTCAAATTGATCAAAACCAAATGTTTGGCTAATTGATCATCTTAAATCTAATTAACTTATCACATGGGCTGCTTTTTAACAGAGCAGTGCAATATACAGATTTGATTGCGACAGAATATTAAGATTGCATGTAATCAAAAGAACATTGTACTGTTACCAGAATTGTTACTATAACGTTGATTCAGAGTATAAATATACAAAATTTAATCAAAGCACGTTCAGAGTAGTTGCATAAATACCAAATTATTTACTGGTTTTTAATTGGTTAGGAATATGCATCCCTGTCACAGAGACTGCTGCATTGCCATTGATCCAGTATAGAAGAATTAACTAATTTGGTTTTCTTCAGGTTTTGCTAACATTGTGTTAGGACAAAATCATATGATTGTACAGTGTTTGCAAAGTTTATTATAGGTCTTAACACATAGCCTAGACCAGGAGACTCAATGAGGATCTAAAGCCACAAGTTTCACAGTGAATTAACGCAGAGGTTGTTTGTGTTCTCTTGGCATGTGGCACTGTGCTTAACATGAACAAAGACTTGATTGTATGTTTATTAGAGAGATCTGTGTTGTTTGTTGAAAGCCACAGGCTCTCTTGATCATAGTGTGTTAGTTTTACTGTGTTGGACAGGTGGTGCCACTGACAGATGTCCAGGCTCAGGGCTTTCAGAGTCTGAGTGATCACAGCTGTGTTGTGATAATCCTACAGTCTCTTTGTGTTTTGACCTTTGAAGTGGATCTCAGAATTCTGCTTTGTATGTTGATTTAATGTAGGGCTGGCTAATTTGGCAATATTTTATTTTTAGAATGATCAGTTATGATATTCCTTTCTTAGTGCACATGGATATTATAAGTGCTTAAAGAATGCTAAACAACTTTATGTTTAGTACAGTCTAAGGCAAAGGTTCACTCAAAAATCCTTTTTATGCAAGTTCCAATTTTTCCCAAATGTAGTGAATCAGCCCACACATGTCTTGAGTCAAAATTTTACTTCCTTTGCTTTCTGTAGTGCTGACAAGATAATCAATGAGATTAACATTAATATTCCTTACTACCATAACATTAGTCCTTTGAAGGGCTAGGTTTCTGTTAAATGTGACTTCTGTCGAATGTGTGGCTAGTTTATTACGATGGTGACAACGAGTATGCCCTTAAGAATATCTTGACTACAGGGTTTAATTAATGTTTAAAGAGACAGCACTGTGGAGTTAAGAAGATGAAAAATAAAAACATGATAAAGTTAGCTGAGCAGTTGTCAATGTTCTTGCCTGTTCTTGAACGTTGCATGACAAAGGCATTATGCCTTTTTAATTTATTAATGCCTTATATTTTTGATAAAATAATTAAGTTGAAAGTAATTTAATTTATTTTTATTAGTTTTATTCATGTTATTTGTTTGCAATTGTAAATGTTTCTAGACAAGAAAATAGTTTTTTGCTATGCACAAACTTAAGAAATAGTACTGTTATCTAAAAAAGGAAATTGATGGTCATTCATTAATAAGCAAAATGTCTTATTTGTGACCCCGCCAGGGAAAACCAGGTCAAAGTCATTCTTTTTTTTTTCA
>BRDA01010510.1:110291-132718 GCA_036984385.1 Crenuchus spilurus
GCTAAACATGACCACTGAATTTGCATGTGATAATGAAAAATGTGACTTAAATCTGGCAAAATATACTTTAGATAATGTTTTTCTATAAAATGCAAAGACATGCACTTCCTGCATTTTCAAAATACACTTTAAACTGTAGCTCAAAACTATGTTAAGTAATGTGGCAGCATAGTCGAATTAATTTCATGTAATAACTTCCTGTAAGAGAGCTTTTAGCAGCATTAACACATTCCTGTCAGCACCACAATGAACAATTCTGACTCTCAGTGTTTTTCTAAAACAGTGCATTTCACATTTTAATCTTATTTGAATTGTGCAGAAATAAAAAGTAGTTAAATTCTTTTTTAAGGTTGGCGTCATCTCAGGTATAGTGTTCTGAAGCATTTTCATGTAATTCCAGGCCTTATAACAATGTTAACAAAGCTGGTTTGGCATGAATATTTTTTTCTCTTGTTATTTCTCTGCTCAGGTTTAGTGTACAGTGTATGTTTGTATTCTTACCTCTGTGGAATTCCAGACTACAAAGTCACGATGACTTGGAGATTACTCTGCCACATCCTATAAGCAGGAGCATAAGTTCTGTATAGTAATTTTTAATGGGTTCTGGGAACTCTCTCCTTTAATCTGTATGATATGTCTTGTTTCCAATCCTTTTTTATCTCAGTAAAGTATATATTTGAAAGGCTATCCATGTTGTGAATAAAAAGCAAATCATACTATACTCAAGAACACACTCTGCAAAAGACAGCAAACATTAGAGTATCCATGGGTCTTCAAAATAATCTTTAAATAATAAAGGTTATTTTCTCCTTCTTAAATTTCCTTAATATACAAATGACAAAAATACAAAAATTGTGATTGTTTTATGTTAATCTGTTTCAAAGTTGACACAAATGAAAGCTGTGAATTAAAAAGCAGTGTGTAGTCTTACAAACGGCCATAATGCAGTTCAGTGTAATGTATTTCTAAATATTCAGTCACATAGTAACATTATTTTCATCAATTATTGTCATCTTTATCACATTTTATCAGGACATGAAACATGCAGTTTTTGTGCTGACATCAACATCGATTTTAATCTTTCTTTCTCTTTCTTTCAACACAGGAGGATTGTTTTAACAGGGCCAACAAACTAACAGATGTTTAGATTAGCTTCATTCTGGGATGGCATTCAATCTGCCAATCTCTCCATCAGTGAACATGATCTAACAAAACTGAAAATTCATAGATTCTTATGCTGTTAGAGTCTGAAACTATCACATCATCACTACCATTTTATTGTTCCTCTGGTCAGAAATGTGCTTGAGTAAGTTTGTATGAACTGAAAATGTGTCAGCGACATTTTATAAGTCACTTGTTCATAGTTTCAATAGTTTTAATCAATAGTTGTTATTAGTATAGACAAGTTGTGTAACAATAAAGGACATATTTGACATCCATTAGTATATACTTTGCTACTCTGAAATAGAAATGCCTGAGTATGCATGAGTTGCCATGTATGCATTACCAAACACGGATTGTTAAGCAGGTGACAGAGGCCAAGATAGCAAGCTGCAGCTTCATTGCTAACAAATCTGACCTCTGTTACTCATCCATGAAAGCTAATGATTGAACATGGCTATTTCTGAACAATATGATGTTTTCAAATAAGCTTTTTTTTAAGCCACTCTCAAAACCAGTGCTGTCTCCTAAAAGAGTAAGCATTTATGCCTTCCCTTCAGTAAACCAAATATCCTTTTAAGAACTCCTACAAACATTCGATTATCAAATTTAATCAAATGTACATCCGTTAAATTACCAAAGAAACAGTCTTAGAGTTTTAAATGGAATTTTGTTTTTTCTGTTCAGGACAAGATCACCCTGATGGCCAACTCTGAAGAACAGGATGGCGGGAGAGAGGCTGAGGTTGGACAGCTTTAACCCTGCTGGTCTATGAGTCTGTGCTGTGAGCAACTCTGTTCTCCTCTGCCTGTCCTGCTGAGTGTGCAGACCTGCAGGCGTGGAGGCACAGAACGGAGAGCGACCTTCAGTAGGCTCTGTAGTGCAGTAACGACGAGGCAGACCAGGCCTCCTCACGCAGGGCTGACATGTCGGAGAATGAGGATGCAGATCATCCACGTTTCTTTGTGGGAGCTGATGATGGAGAGGGAGAAGAGCTGCTGGATTTGGGCAGAATTCCGGGCTATGACTGCCTGTACGAGAATGTGGAAGAGGAAGATGAGGATGCAGATGAAGAATACGATTCGGTATATTGGAGAGCATCTGGTCCTGATTCACAATATAATCTCACTGTTGTAACAAACCTTGTCTTTATACTACCCTTGAATAGTGTTTACCTGTCTACCAGTACCACACCCAATATGAATTCTTTAAAAAAAAATTATTACATTTATTTTGTTTGAAATATTTCAAACATATGTATAGCAATAGAATTTTCGACATGGTCTGGTCAGTATTGACCATTTCAGTTTTGTACTGTGATCATTCTGTCTGGGTTATGTAGTCCAGCCCTAATTATATTCTTAATTTACAACCAAATCCAAAAAGATGTTTGGCAAAGCACAGTGCAGGAAAATTTACTGCAGAGAATTTTAACTGGCAGTTTAAGATTGCTTCTTATGTTGATGTAATGTGGCATAAACAGCAGCAACTGGCTTTGGTTGGCCTCATCATCGTCTTGTCAGCAGCTGAGCTTACAGTGCTTAACTAAATTCAGCTCTGAAATGAGTCCATTGATGTGTTCCTTCTTTGCTGCAGCCTCCAGAAAGACAGATAGTGGTGGGCATCTGTGCCATGGCCAAGAAGTCCAAATCAAAGCCTATGAAGGAGATCCTGGAGCGCTTGTGTCTGTTTAAGTACATCACTGTGGTGACTTTCGAGGAAGAAGTCATCCTTAACGAGCCTGTGGAGAACTGGCCTCTGTGTGACTGTCTTATCTCCTTCCACTCCAAAGGTGAGTTTAGTTGTTTTTCTTATTTACATGCTTACACAGTTCCTCTACACATTGCATGTTAACAGGGTGCCAGACAGAAAATGTGTGCATTTAAAATGTAAAAGTCTCTCTTTGAAGTTTTGAAGTGTTTTGTCATTTATACAGTTACAGCTGGAATGTATGGTTTGTTCTTATTAACATAACATTTTCGGTTAGTCAATATTCAGTTAAATTAATTATTTGATTTTTAAAACTCATTATTAAAACATTATTATTATATTTTGCTCATATGCATCCGTTTGTTAATACATCCACAAGTTTACTGTATTTGTATGGTGACAATGAAGACATTCATTCCCAAGTGAGAAGAAAAAAGGACAACAGGAAATAACTGAGGAAAGTTTGTTCAAACAAGGTCACATGATGTCTTGCTCCTTGTTTACATCTTTCATAGTGCTTGTACACCTTCAAGTAGGTTACCCAAAGTTAGGGTGTATAAGAAGGTGAAGTTACATTCTGTTCTTGACTTTTCCATTAATTATGAGTGTGCATTAATTGTAAGACCTGTATCTGTACCATGTCCAGTACTGTTTGTTTCAGATTTGTTGAATTGCAGGCTCAGTCTTGTTGTTTATACTTCATGTGACTGTAAATGTTAAAGCAGTTTTACACTGACTGAAATAGAATCATTGTTATGTTCTAAGTTTAAACTTGTATATTGAGTTTTGTTTTTTGTGTTGTCTTTTACCCCTTATAGGATTTCCACTGGATAAAGCTGTGGCTTATGAAAAGCTCAGGAATCCATTTGTGATCAATGATCTGGATTTGCAGTACTGCATTCAGGACAGGTGAGTTTCATACCCATAATGGGACACTAAGCACAGAAGCTTTTCTGAGAACAATGTGATGCTTCATAATGTTACCACTTGAAACAGTGGTATGGTTTGTTTAACAGTGGAATCATTTGATGCTATTGCCATCCATATCATGTTTGTAAGCATTTACCTGTTGTACATTTAGCAAAGGAAGATGATGCCTTCTGTGGCTCCTTCTGTAATGCAATTTATGAAAATATGAGAACATGACAAATTAAATTTTTGTTAAATTAAAGTTTAAAATAAAAGTTTAAAAACCTTTTTTTTTTTACCAAAAAGATTATTGTGTGGGAGGTGGGTTAGTGATCATTATGGATTGTCACCCTTAAGCCTTGAGTAAATCCACCAGAGTTGAACTGATGCCAGAAATATATATGTGTGTGGGATGCTTAAAAGTTTGTGAACCTTTTAGTATTTTCTGTATTTCTGTGTAAATTTGATGTAAAACTTCATCACATTTTTACTTAAAGTAGGTAAAGAGAATCAAATCAAACAAACGAGACAAAAATATAAGACATGATTGTTTATTTATTGAGAAAAATCATTCACTATTACCTGTCTGTGAGTGTCAAAAGCACATGAAACTTTGCTTTAAGCATCTGTTGTGATCCTTTGGGCAGCAATAACTGCACAACTGCAATAACTGGCTGTTTCCAGTAATTGTTGATCAGTCCTGCACATCGACTTGGAGGAATCAATGAATTGCTTTCTTCAGGCCCTTCTGTAACATTTCTGTTGAATTAATGTCAAGACTTTCTCTTGGCCATTTCAAAACAAGAATTTTATACTTTATTTATGAAGTAGCTGAATTTGGTGTTGTGTTGAAGTGTATGGTCATATGGGTTTACCAGCAATGGCAAAAATCCCAGTCCACGGGTAGGTTTCACAGCTTTTGAATGAAAATTGCTTAAATTCTGGGCAAGAATGATTTCTACAAGTCAGTACAGGTTTTTCACAACCTATTTCTGAAAACATTTTGCAGGGGAATGCATACCATGAATATAAGGAGCAGAGGTAGTGGTTTGAGACAATCACTGTAATCACTGTGAGCTGTGTGAAAAAGTGATGGCAGAGTGTGTATTATTCTTTCACAGTTTAAACATTAAGAGTAATAAGTTTTCTGATTTGGGGTTATATATAATAAGTATACAGTTCATAAAAGCTTTGTTTAAGGTAAACAGTGGAACCTCGATTATCGTTTGCTCTGGTTATTATACAATTTGGTTATCGTCAGCTTTTTTCAGTGAAATTTTATCATCATTCATCTGCCTGGTTTTCCTTGGCGTGCCCACATGACTTGCCACTAATTTTGTGAAAATAAAGCACCCACCCATGCATTCATCACTCACCCACTTGCATGAATATGGATGTGAAAACATATTGCAGCCAAGAACAGGGGTACAGAAAAAAGACTGCTGGCTGGACCATACCTTTCACACTCTGAAAACCTGTATGAGTGATGTTAAATGTTCATTTATCCATTTCATTAGTCTTTTTTATTGATTTCTCTTTGTTTTCTGTATGTAACATTATAGTTATTTTGTATAAAATGATTTTTTGTTAATATTTTGGAGTGTCTGGAACGGGTTAATTGGATTTACATTATGTCTTATGAGAAATATTGCTTTGGCTGTTGTTCATTTCAGTTAACATCAGGCACTTTAGAACAGATTAATGATGAAAACCGAGGTTCCACTGTACATTACTACTTCTAAAATGTGAATTATTTCATTTAAAAATGGAAACTGTCATTTTATTCAAATTATGGAGAGTATTTTTACTGTTAAAAATGTTAACTTTTAAAATATTGTATACAAGGGCTGTAATGCTTTTTATATAATAAACTTGTCTAAACACAAGTCTAGAATTAAAGACTAACACTTTTGTACCTCTAAGTTTCTGTGTGTATTGTGTGAGCAGGAGGGAGGTGTATCGGATACTGAAAGCAGAGGGGATCCAGCTGCCACGTTATGCTGTTCTGAACAGAGACCCAGCAAGACCAGAAGGTTTGTACATCTTCATCTGCACAGTGGGCACAAGGGTTTAAAGTCAGATCAGAATTGTAATTGAGACATTTTCCTTCTGAACCTATTTTTTTCAGGTGTCAGAGAAGGTGTCTTGGTGAGGTGGGAGCAGTTTGAGAAACATAATGCTATTGATTAATATTATTTCAGTTTAATTGTCCTTCCCCCAGTGCATTGTATCATAATCAAAAAATCTATTTCAGAGGCAGGAAAGTAAATTAGGGGAAGCTGAAGAGAAAACATGAATATGTTTTAATACAAATAATTATAAATAATAAATAACCATAATTCACCCACACAGACACCCTCAGCTTTATACCATGGGTTATAAAGGCTGGACAGTAGCCAAGTTTAGACACTGACCATCCGGTCAACAGGACAGCAGCAACAGAAAATTGCCATTTAAAGGAGGACAGAAATAGTGGAAAGACAGAGGCAACAGAAATAGACACAAGGCAGGTGCAACAGAATAGACACTTGAGCACTAACAAATAGTTACATAGCATGTTCTCAATACAGATTCACAACAAACACAGGGTATACCCAATACAATGTAGAACAGCATATTATTTCTTCAGTGCTCTCCATTTATATTAACAGCAACTATAATTTGTCCAGTTTTAGCAAGTCACAATCTTTTAGATTACGAATAAAAAGGGTGTGTTTAGTACAACATGTGATACAGTAATAACTGTGTATGATTCTGCATGTCTGATTTAGTACTGCAGGCTCAGTTAAAATAAGTAAAAAATACATTTTATTCTAGACTCTTCATACCTTATTTGCATATACAGAAAAAAAAATCCTGAGATAAAGAATACCATCTCCAAGCCTGACTTGTAGGTTGTACAGTGGCATACAAAAGTTTTTGTTACTGTGAACAGTTAAGCAAGTTGAAGTTGAAATCTCCAAAAGGCATAAAGTCAAAGATGAAACACACATTTCCACTTTTTAAACAATATCAATGTATAATTTTGGTTTTAGAGTGAAAAAAGGGAAGGAGTACCTTACAAAGGAATGGGAACCCTAAGAGATCTGAGCACTCTGATAACTTTGACCAAGGTCTCAGACCTTAATTAGCCTAATAGGGTTATGGCTTGTTCACAATCATAATTAGGAAAGGCCAGGTCATGCAAATTTCAAAGCTTAATACATGCCCAGACTCCTCTTAGCTTGTTTTAAAAAACAGCAGCCATAGGTTCTTCTAAGCAACTGTCAAGCTTTCTGAAAATGAAAATGATTGAGGCCCACAAAGCATGAGAAGGTTATAGGAAGATAGCAAAAGTATTTTCATGTTGCCATTTTCTCAGTTTGAAATGTAATTAAGAAATGACAGTGAACAGGAACAGCGGCAGTCAAAATAAGGTCTGGAAGACCAATAAAAATATCAGAGACAGCTGCACGTAGAATTGCTAGAGAGGTAAACACCCTCGACTGCAAAAGACCTTCAGGAAGATTTAGTAGACTGGAGTTGTGGTACATTGTTCTACTACATTCAGTGTCAGAAGTTTGCAAAAGAACATCCAACATTTAAAAAGTGGACTGATGAGGTTAAAATAGAACTCTTTGACTGCAATGAGCAAAGGTATGTTTGGAGAAGAAATGGCACATTTCATGAAAAAAACTTCTCCAACCATTAAGAATAGGGGTGGATCAATCATGCTTTGGGGTTGTATTGCAGCCAGTGGTATGTGGATTATTTGACGGGTAGAGGGAAGAATGGATTCAATGAAATTCTAGCAAATTCTGGATTCAAGCATAACACCATCTGTAAAAAAGCTGACCTCGCCTCACCAATCACACCACAAAATTCACAACAGACTACCTCAAAAGGTGCAAGCTTGTAGGTTTTACCATGGCCCTTACAGTCCCATGATCTGAACATCATTGAAAATATGTGGATAGACCTCAAAAGAACAGTGCATGCAAGAAATCTTGCATAACTGGAAGACGTTTGCAAGGAAGAATGGATGAAAATCCCTCAAACAAGGATAGAAAGACTCTTGACTGGCTACAAGTGTTTACAAGCTGTGATACTTGCCAAAGGGGGTGCTACTAGTTACTCTGCAGGGTGCCTGAAGTTTTGCTTCATTCCCTTTTCCTTTTTTGTTATTTTGAAAATGTAAAAGATGAAAAAAATGCTTTTGCTTAAAATACAAAGGGAATGTATCATCTTTATGCCGTTTGGAGATCGTTTCATCTACAACTTGCTTAACTGTTTACAGTAGCACATATTTTGGATCCCAAACTTTTGCATGCCACTGTATGTATTTGTACAGTGGTGTTTTGTTTTTCATTATATGTGACCATAAAATTTTGTTAGATATACAAGTATTTTTTCATATGGGGCAGATAATGAACGATACATTATAAACAATAATTCATGTTTAACCTGAATACAATTATGAATTGACAATGACAACATGTTATAGAAAGCTCTATTGACCATTTTGGTGTCATTTGCAAGTTAATGTTACTGATTGTTAAATCAGTGGTCCTTATTTTCTTTGCCCTGCTGATGGCCTGATACACAGCATGTCAAAGAAAATAATGGCCTGATCTTCACAGTTGTATCTTAATGGAAAGGTTCAGTCAGTAAAGAAAAAATCTCCATCCATCTCAAAACTATTAAAATCTTAATTAAGGTTATAGAGGCTTGTCTGTAAGTGTTTTAAAACTGTGTGTCTCTGAACTAAAACATTTAAAAAAACTTGTTATGCCGCTTACAGAGCAGTTGTGGTTTAGAAGACTAATCTCAAATCACATTCTTCCATATTTATAATATGTTCAAAAGCACCATTTGTAGATCTACACTCCTACTCTTGAGGCTTTCAGTCCTACAATACATTGACTATGTATGTCAAATTAGTTAAGACTTGGATGCAGTTTGAGTGGGTTGGGAGGTGTTTTGGTCACTACTGGTGAATATGTAGGAGCTTTACGTGACAATTGAGTTTGTGTTTGTTAGCAACGTTGGCCTCATAGCTCCAATTTTAAACAAAAAGTACAAATTTTAATCCAGACATGTCATAGCTGATTGACTGCATCTGGAAAATTGTTTAAATGAGATTTTTAGCCAAGCCATTCCTTTGACACAGTTTGCTAACAAGAGAGAGTAAAATGAAAGGTCAGCTTTACTAACAGCCCCCCCCCCATTCCAGTGTAGTCTAGTCCAGTCTAAAGGTCTCCATCAACTCCCTGTGTCCATGGTAACAGTCCTAGCACCATGGCAACATCTGTCACATCGCTGGGGAGAACTCTCCTTCGCTTTTGTCTTGCTCATTGCTTCCCTCTCACACTCTTTCTTTATTCTCTGTCTCTCTCTCTGTCGCTCTCTGTCTCTCTCTCTCTCTCTCTCTGTCTCTCTCTCTCTCTATACTAGTGTGTCTCAAAATTTGAATATTGTGAAAATTCATTTGTTTTCATAATTTAATTAAAAAAGATAACCTGTCATCTTATTTTCATTACATGTCAAATGACATTTCAAGCATTTTTGTTTTACTGTTAAACTGTTTTTCATAGTAATTTACTTTAAATAAAATATTCTAATAATCTGATTAACAGTAAAACAGACTTGAAATGTCACTTAACATGTAATGAATAGAATGACAGTTTTGCCTTTTGAATGAAACTATTATTGTTTTCCCCCACAATATTGTAATTCTTTGAGATGCACTAGTACATCACAAGAGTTCAATCTCTCTCTCACAATACTTTCATTAAAAAAGCAACAGAGCAGTCTGATGAAGGTTGCTTTGCAGCCATCTGTTGTCATTTCCGATGCGCCTGTTGTTTGCTCCCACTTCCCTACACCAACTCCACCCCCCACCCCCTCGTGTGTGCCGTCTCATTCTCAGTTCCCATAGATTTTTTACTTAGCCTCATTGACTGTTTTCTTCTCTGTACAAGCCAAAAGCCTGAAAAATACAATTCACATCATCTCATTTTAATTGAAATCCTTTCTTCTATAAATCTGTTATGTAAGGGTTTTGAATGAAATGGAATATGAGGACATGCCTTTTGCACTCACAGCAGTTTCACCATAATGTCTAAAAGCATCTTTCAGTTATGTTTTTCTAAGGGCACAAAGAAAGCAGTGAGGAAAATGTTGCTTCCCTCCCCCACAGGCTACATTGAGCCTTTTAATGTTAACTCAAAACAGCCCTCATATGGTTTCAAAATTAGTACTGAGTGTGTTTAGTAGACACCTGCCGGCTTGTTTTTCTGCATTTCTCACAAGAAGTTCTGTTAAAGAAGGGTTTCTTCAAAACTCATAAAAAAAGTTTCTGTTTGTGTTGAGCTGTATAGAGTCTTGGTTACAGAAGTATATAATTTACCTCATATTTATGTATTAAAATTCACTAACCTTTGAGCACATGTGCAAATGCAAGGTTTAGTCAGTTGTAAATGTAATTTATTGTTTTTACCTAAAACACAGTCTTTTACTGCTGCAATCTTACAATTGCTTTAGTATTTATACAATTTAACTCGGCTTGGCTTTTTGACTCTCTGTTTGTCTCTCTGTCCATGTGACTGTCAGCCTACCTGCTTATCTAACTGTCTATCTAACTGCCTGTCTCTCTTTGTGGCAAAGACCTGCCAAAGTTTTTCTTCTGATGTCTCTTCCATGAATATCATATTTGGGCTGGAAAAATGTTGAGATTTATTGATGATGGGTTCCTTTACGTCCTGTGGCATGGTAGTGAAGGCTGAATGAATAGAACAGTAGACTTTTCTGTGACTGGAGGTACTGAATGACCTGCAGCACTTGCTGTCAGCTCAGTACTTTTACTATTAATAGACCATCTTTGACGCTAGAGCGAAGGTCATTTAATCAAGAGTTCTCCTGGCTGCTCAATTATTATATATTCACAGATCAATCCTTGTGTTATTGGACTTTTTTTTTTTTTTCTTTCTTTCTCCCCAACACCAGAGCTTGTCTCTATATCTCTTACATGGCAGTACCTGGGATTCTCTAATGGCATACTGTGTGAGCCACTGCTACACTTGGTTCAGCACTACTAATACTACTACTACACTTAGTTCAGCACTGAAAATGCATCACTCTGGGACCTACACTTAGAGAGTGCATTACATGTATTTACTCATACATATGTATATGCTTTACATTGTTACATTGTTAAATTATACAAGAAGGTACAGTCTTATGCAAATACGTAGAACAAACTTCAGCACTGTAATATAACTGTAAAGATTGAAATACAAGAGAACAACCAGTAATGTGCAGAACCTTTACGTCCCAGTGTTTTGAACGTGAACAGCAGGGGGCAGTCTGAAAGCTTTGCTTTCCTGTACAAAGCAGAGACAATTTTGAAGCCAAAGTTCATTTCTATCAACATGCATTCCGTAGGGTAATCATTATTTCACATGGTTGTTTTTGTGTGCCTGGTTGCAGAATGTAATCTTGTTGAGGGAGAGGATCATGTTGAAGTGAATGGAGAAATTTTCCAGAAGCCTTTTGTGGAGAAGCCAGTGAGTGCTGAGGACCACAACGTCTATATCTACTACCCCACATCTGCAGGAGGGGGCAGTCAGAGGCTCTTCCGCAAGGTTAGAATGTTTACATGTCGAATCCCGGTCATGCTGTTTGCCATCAACAGCCGGGGCCCACAGAGAGCAAAATTGGCTGTGCTCTCTCTGGGCGGGTAGATGGTGCTCTCACTCTCCCCATCACTCACACATTGCAATGTCCACTGGCTCAGGTGTCTGCTGATTGGTCCATTCGAAACTAGAGACCCTGCACTTTCCTCCGAGCGTGTTGGTTGATCATGGACATTGTATCAGCGGTAGTTCGAAAAGAGGCGGTGGCTGTATCACATGCAACGGAGGAGGCATGTGCATGTCTTCACCCTCCTAGAGTCATGAACAATACAAAGTGATGGGGAGAGCCACTAATTGGTTGGGTTAATTGGCGACTACCACATTGGGAAAGGGAGAAAATTGGCAAAAAATTATTTAAATAATAATAATAATAATAATAATAATAATAATAATAATAAAATTTAAATAATAATGTATAAACATAAATTATCTGCTCTTCTTGCACACTTTAACCCCATTTCTATTACATTAACATTGCTTTTATATGGAAACATATTTTGTCTTTGACCTATAGGCTTTTTTTATTTACATTAAAATGGTTTATAATAAATGGTCTCAGCCTCCAGTTGCTTTATGACTAATTCTGTGTAATCATTATTACAGATTGGCAGCAGAAGTAGTGTCTATTCCCCTGAGAGCAATGTTCGGAAAACGGGCTCCTACATATATGAGGAGTTTATGCCTACGGATGGGACTGACGTGAAGGTATTAATGTCTGTTTCCATTTATGTATTCGTCTAGGGTGGTCAGGGTATTCAGGGTTGGTGCTGGAAACATGACGGAGATGACAAGATTGTCAATATTCACAGTGTTACTGGAATCAAGTTACACAGATTTGTAGAACTTGGAACAGTGCAATAGCACTATGGTTGTGTAATATGCCCTGTCAAGGACTGCCTTGTCAAGCATAGTATTATCAACACACACACACACACACACACACACACACACACACACACACAAAATCTGTTTTATTTTTAAACAATGTCGGGACATAAGGTCATGTATATGTGTACATGCCATTCCAATGACAAACCATCCATGTGCATGTTTATAAATCACATAAATACATTATACAATACACAACATACAAAGAGCTGGATTATCTGCTTTATGTAAAATAAGCCATATATAACAATACTGTTCGATGTCATACAGTATACACCTCTAGCAACACATCACAAAGTGTGTGTGTGTGTGACATATTTATTTTTCTCTCTGATATCCTGTTATGCATTTTCTGCTGATAGGAGCTCAACACTCACATCCTGATATTGATATTATATCAGAAAATGCATGAAAACAATCCCAAAGAAGTCTTTCTCTATTTTTGCTTTCATGCTCTGTTTGTGTGTGTATCAATGTATGTGTTTATTTCAGGTTTACACAGTGGGACCTGATTATGCTCATGCTGAAGCCCGTAAGTCTCCTGCTTTGGATGGGAAGGTAGAACGAGACAGTGAAGGAAAAGAGGTTCGCTACCCAGTGATCCTCAATGCTAGAGAGAAGCTTATAGCCTGGAAAGTGTGCCTGGCCTTTAAGGTAAATACAGTGTGAATGCACAGAGCCATTTCACATTATAATAGTGTTTAAGCTCATTATTAAGCTTAGCTTGATCAAAGCATGCCCTTAGCAGTGTATGGGTACTGGATGATTCATGGCCTCATGGGGTTGCTCTTTCAGTGTTTATACTAAAGAACAGCTGTGCCACAGCAGGATATAATTGCAGTGCAATAAAAAAGTAGCTTAACTCTCTTTATGTTGTGTTTAGAATTGTTGGACATCAAACTGTGATGGTTATGTTGCAGTTGATCACAGTGATGCATTCTTCAGCACATGTTGTGGAATAACAGTTTTATTCCTGAGCTTTTTACTTTGTGGGCAATAAAGTTAAAATTTTATCATTACTTTGACAATATCATGGATGTTGAGCATATTGTGGACCTCAAACACAGTGAACAATTCTGTTTTATTGCCAAGAAAACTGTCCTATTTAACCACATTTATTGCAGTTCTTTATATGAAAAATAAACTTGAAAATGTCAATTCAAGTATCATATTTCATCACATTGCTTACCCATTTTCATTCACTTTTATTGTCAAGAACTTGACTTGTTGCCTCCATGAGGATTATAATGTGATTCTGTAAACAGTGAATTACTCCCTCTTAACTTTGCTTTCTTTACTGACAGCAAACAGTCTGTGGGTTTGACCTTCTCCGTGCCAATGGCCAGTCATATGTCTGTGACGTGAACGGCTTCAGCTTTGTGAAGAACTCCATGAAGTATTATGATGACTGTGCAAAAATTCTGGGGTAAGAATAATTTGAGTTCGCTGGTAAAACATATAATGCCAAATTCTTTCTTTGTTTTCCTATTTATTGGACTTTTCCCAGTCACAACACAACTCTAATAGCACCACCCCAGTTGGGAATGTTTTGTTCGCATATCCGTGTAATTACATAGGCACTTGATTGGATTATACACTACAAAATAACCTCTTTGTGAATATGACTGTAATTCTCCATTGGAGGTTTTAATTGTTTCTGAAACATAGAGTGCCACTCTTAAATATTATTAAGCTCTAAAGTCTTTAATCTGCAAGGGTGGTTTATTATATTTTATTATATTTCAGCCTTCCATCAATATTACCATGGACCCTTATACTGTAGTCAAAACCATTGACCACAAATGTTGAATAAAAAAAAAAGACTAATGCACAAAGGGCTGATGCAGAATTCAATTCAGATATAAGCAGTCTAAAATTAGATTAATATATGCATTCTTCATTGATCATTTTAGTCAAAAGTGCAAAAAAAAACAACAACAAAACAAAAACATACAATTATAATGGTCTCTTAGCTGTCCTAGGTTCTGAGGCAGGTCCGTGCGTTCAGTCCAAAGAAGAGACGGCTGGATTGTGTTATACATTATTCATCTCAGAAATGTTACCTCATTTTACATGCACAGAATATAAAGATGATTTGTAGTGAATCTTTTCTTTTTCAACAGAAATATCGTCATGAGAGAACTGGCTCCTCAGTTCCAGATTCCATTATCTATCCCTTTGGAAGCTGAGGATATCCCTATAGTTCCCACCACTTCAGGGACAATGTATGTTCTTCATTCATGTCTTTTGCATACTGCAAGGCATTTTATTATAGCAGTAAAAAAGTGCAAGAAATAACATTTTAAACACATTCAAAGCATTATTTACATCTGTTAACCTGTGTGATGTTTGTTAGGATGGAGCTGAGGTGTGTAATTGCTGTGATTCGACATGGAGATAGGACCCCCAAGCAGAAGATGAAAATGGAGGTTCGCCATCAGAGGTGCTGATTTGTTCTTTAATGAATCATGTTCAGTTCATGTTGCTAGAAGCAGTCCTCCAGTCTATTCTGATGGTGTTAGCATTGCCGCATGCCCTGGAGTGTAGCTACTGGAAATTGCTGTAGCAGAATTACAGAGTCTTCCAGAACTCTGGGAAAATAATCTTTTTCTATTTTATTGTGGAGTAAAATGGGACATTCATGCTTCTGTTCATGGGTTTTATTGTCTGTTTCAGATTTTTTGACCTCTTTGAAAAATATGAAGGGTACAAGAGTGGAAAGCTAAAACTAAAAAAGCCAAAGCAACTACAGGTAAAATGATCATCAGTTAGAGGACTAGTTATAAGTCATGCATGCAGAAGAATGTATGTACGTCATAAATTAAGTACAAATTGACCCTATCAGGCATTGTATAATTACTATTACTACTGAACTGTCATGAAGAGGTTTGGAAAGGGTTAAAGTACACATACACAAATATGCAAAATATCTATGTAATTTGTTCTGCGCAAATAAAGACTTATTAGCACAAATAGCCTTTTTAAGTCAGATTTTTTAAAATGCTCTAAAATGCAAAGTACTATATGTGAACATTTATTGTCTGATGCAGATTTTTTTATGTCTGATCATGTTTTTTATGCTTTATCTTTAGGAAGTTTTAGACATCGCCAGGCAGCTGTTGGTTGAACTTGGGCAAAATAATGATACAGAAATTGAAGAAAGTAAAGCCAAACTTGAGCAACTGAAAACAGTTCTAGAGATGTAAGTATAATTATGTTTAGATGTATTTGGCCATCAAACTGTTGAGTAATTCTCACATTTGTTTTTCTGGTTTTAGGTATGGCCATTTTTCAGGTATCAATCGCAAGGTTCAACTAACATATCTCCCCCATGGCTGCCCAAAAACATCAAGTGAAGAGGAAGGTAAAAGCTTTCTATTATGCCTTATTTGTAACACTCTTTAGTGCTCTTGGTTTTGATCATGAGCATTTTTAACTGTAGTTTAAGTGACTTTTTTATGTTTTCAGATGTGCAGAGGGATGACCCATCTCTATTGCTGGTGCTGAAGTGGGGTGGAGAGCTGACTCCTGCAGGCAGGGTTCAGGCAGAGGAGTTGGGCCGAGCGTTTAGGTGCATGTACCCTGGAGGACAAGGTATAATCACACAAATAGCTTGAATCCCATCAGACTCTCTAAATTTGAGTCTTTTTCCTCTCATTATAAGTAAGAGTTTCAGAAGAGCTCTACTTTGTCAATATAGTGTATTAAAAATGTGAAGTGTGTCCTGCTGTTGTTGGAGTAACTCTCTGCTGTCCAAAGGAAGCGTTGTACTAAATTCTGCAGCATTGCTGTGAGCAATTAATTGCATTCAGCAACAAGAGTATCAGTGAGTTCAGGATGTCACCCCGTCATCAACTCCATAACTCATACCAGTAGTATTGGATGGAGCACCATCATTCCAGAGTACATAGTTCTACCGCTTCACAGCTCAGTGCTGTGGGGCTTTTACCCATCTAGCTCACGCATGGCATTAGACATTGTGCCAATGGGTAAATGTTATCTGCTCCAGAGGATCCTATTCTATTGTCAGTATGTCTCTACAGGGACTAAACAAGCTGTGTTTGTTCATTTGTACATCTGTGTCAGCAATGGGTGCAATTTAAGTAGCTGAAAGCATTCATTAGAAGGGTTGTCTACAAACCTTTGGACATATAATGTAATTCCCAAAGGTCTTTGCAAGAATGTCATTCACAGCTGACCAAACAAGTGGCTCACAGGGGTTTGCATGTTGATTGTTCCATGATTGCTTGTTCATGTAGCCTGCTTTGGCTGCATTATCCAAAATAAGCAAGAACAAGCAAATTGCCATTGACTTTTGTTTTTATATTTCTTCTGAAACCTAAATATTTAGATATTTAATCTAAAAATAAATGTTTTTTGTTATTGTACAAATGAAGGCAAATTAGTTTTAGATTTTTAAAAAAAATTTTTGTAGAATAATTTTTATTTTTTATATAATTCATGGTGTCATGCTTGAGGCTATCCTCAGTTCATATGGTCAAATTCTCTATTGTAGGTGATTATGCAGGCTTCCCTGGATGTGGCTTGTTGAGGCTGCACAGCACATATCGGCATGACCTGAAGATCTATGCCTCTGATGAGGGCAGGGTTCAGATGACTGCAGCTGCTTTTGCCAAGGTAGAATTCACTATTGATCTTTCAGCAGTTACTCTTTACATGCATATGGGTGTCTCAGCCCAGTTAGCAGTTGGTTTTCAGATCTTTTATGTGTGCACTGGCAGGCAGAATTACAAATATCTTTTGTACCTGTTTCAGCTGCAAGTGTGACAGATTTTGCCTTTTATATTATGCTTCAAGTATATGTGTCTAAAAATCAAGTTTGTGATTATATGATCATGGAAAAACACAAAATACAGTAATCAAGTATTATTTCTTTTATTGTGAAACAGTTGTGCACAATATGGATGCTGAGATTCATTTTAATATACTAAAGTGTGGGTAGCCAATACTGAATTTAAGACATAATGCAGAAAATTAGCAGGACAAATAACACAACAGGGGCATTTCAAAATCATGCTATTTGGAACCTTCTTTTAACAATAACAGCAGTCATAGGTGCCAGACAGAGGCACATATTTTAAACACATTTGCCAACACAATGACACATTTCAACTGCAGATGCACATATGTGAAAAGTGCAAAATGTCATTCATGTGGCTACAGTATGCATGTGAAATCCATGTAGAATTAAATGCATTATGAAAGTTTTGGTGGACATTTGCATTTTTATCTTATGCTTTTGTATGTCTCCACTGTGTCACCATCTTTTGAACTCATCATAATAATGGGCCAGTTCATAGAAGACAATCTTATTGTGCAGTTTGTATGATTGACTGTTGCCTTTGTAAACTGAAACGTAATTTCAGATGCATTCAGCACATATTCCAGTCATTTTCAGTGCAAGGCAAATGTTTCAGTAATTCAGTTTATAAGGCAGCTTTAGTGAAAAATTAACAAATTCTTTCTGTTTAATATTATTCTTGGTTATGATATATAACATTTACTCACATGAAGTATGTTATTTTTTCTGCAGGGTTTGCTGGCACTAGAGGGTGAGTTGACCCCCATTCTGGTGCAGATGGTGAAGAGTGCCAACATGAATGGCCTGTTGGACAGCGACAGCGACTCTTTAAACAGCTGTCAGCAGAAAGTCAAAGCTCGACTCCATGAGATTCTGCAGAAGGACAGAGACTTTGCCTCTGACGACTTTGAGAAGGTTGTGAAAAAACATCATTAAGAGCAGGAGTCATTTTCAACAAGAATATTGTAATGTGTAAACAGAGCAAGTCAGTCAAGCGCTCAAGAATTTCTGAAAACATTTTTTCCATTGAGTTTAAAAAAGATTTGGTATTGAAGATAGAAGGGTCATGTATTCAAAAAGCCACAGCTTTGACCGTTTTTTTTTGTCCAGATTAAATTGCTAACTGATTAAAAATAATAAGCAGTGTACCATTTGATTACTAAAATAAGCATTTTGATGCATGATTAGACCAGAATAATTAGGCATACTTTTGCTTTTCAGAACTATCGTTTCTCAACTTTTTAGGGGTGATAAAATATTATTCTTTTTCTGATCTACAAAGTGTCTAACTTCTTTCATTCTTGTTTGATTTATTTTATTGATAGCTCGCTCCTACTACAAGTACATCCCTTGTGAAGTCCATGCAGATGATTAAGAACCCAGTCAAGACATGTGATAAGGTGTATTCCCTTATCCAGAACTTAACCCTACAGATTAGGCAGAGGATGGAGGATCCAAAGTCTGCAGGTACTAGGCTTAAACAGCATTTGACAAATGTTCAGACTGCTAGCCCAAATGTGATTTTTATTTAGATTATGTCTAGATTGAGTCTTGGTTGTCCAGACAGCCAAAATATAACTTGAAATCTTATTTATGCAAATCAAATTTCGGATCAAAACCACATTTGGAGGTGGTTTAAAATGCAATTACGATTGGTTTTGTACAGATACATCTCAGCTTGTGCAGGGATTCGAGAAGAGTGCCACAAAGGGCACTACATCGGAGTTCCAGGTTGCCATATTCTGAAATATACTCCATCCCTCTGTCTGATTGGAAGCTGCCCTACACAAGCTTAAAACTAACTCAAAACTCAAATCTCAGATGTTTGAAGAAGCTATAATTGCTTTTTTTACAGTTATTGTTTTAACTTTACATTGTCATTTATTTAATTTATTTTCTTTATTTTATATTTTTGATGCACATTGTGTGTGTGTGTGTGTGTGTGTGTGTGTGTGTGTGTGTGTGATTTATTTATTTTTGAATTATTAAATGTCATCAGGTAAGGCAATGAGAGAAAAAGTGTGCCTACTGTACATAATTAGTTTTTGTATTTAAAACCTAGTGAGTATGTTTGTACATATGATTATTCTTGTAATGTAAAACAATGACTGAAGAAAAATATGTACATAATTGTAATCATTTTTAGTCTTTAAAACAACACTCTTCCTTCTACTCTGCTCTAATCTATATTTTAGGTCCTATTCAACAGAATCTTCTAATATTAGAAAGTCTATCTATGGCATCTCCAGCACTATTCTTTTTCTACTCTGTTACTTACATTTTTTGGCGTTCATGGTACATTTTCAAAAGTAGTCCAAAAATCAACATCCCACCACCTCTTAAATTTCACCCACATTTTTTAAAAAGACCAATTTGCTGTTCTCTCTCAGACATTCAGCTGTACCACAGTGAGACGTTGGAACTAATGCTGCGTCGCTGGTCCAAATTGGAGAAAGACTTCAAGATGAAGAATGGCCGATACAATATCAGCAAAATCCCAGACATTTATGATTGCATCAAATATGATGTGCAGCACAACAGTTCTCTCAAGCTGGACAACACTATGGAGATCTACCACCTCTCAAAGGCCCTGGCTGACATTGTCATTCCACAAGTAAGATGAACATTTTCCTCAATTAACTTTCTCTTCTGAATAAATCCTCAACGTATAATGGAAGGTGATATCTTGTTTGTTTCTAGTCATTTTTCTAATTTTTTTTAATGCCTCTGGAAAGGAATATGGTATTTCTCAAGCTGAGAAGCTAGACATTGCTAAAGGCTACTGCACACCTCTCATTCGGAAGATTCGCTCAGATCTCCAGAGGACACAGGATGATGACACAGTCAATAAGCTTCACCCAGTGTAAGCCATTGCCAGAGACTTTTCTTGCCATCAGTTTGTTTTCTCTGGTTGTTGTAAGGGTATTGCAGTTTGAAGCAAAATGTTTATTTGTTTGTTAACCATGAAAAATTGCATGTCAGGAAAATGGGTTAAATCAAGTAAATTTTGTGTTGTATGCAGGTACTCCAGAGGAGTCATGTCACCAGAGCGTCATGTGCGCACCAGGCTCTACTTTACTAGTGAAAGTCATGTGCACTCTCTTCTATCAATACTTCGTTATGGAGCCCTCTGTGATGTAAGCCATTTTATACTAATCTGTTCATGTCACAACACATTGTTACTAGTTGAGAAATGCAATCGATGCATAACAATGCAAGAATCTCTCAGTAGAAATGACAGATATTTATTTGCTAGTAAATACACCCACTATAGCTGCCATCAAAATCAGATTAAGGAACCACCTTTAAAGCCTTCTTAAAATTAGCAGACTGAATTTGTTGTTGCAATGATATTGCAGGAGACCAAAGATGAGCAGTGGAAAAGGGCCATGGACTACCTCAAAGTCGTCAGTGAACTGAACTACATGACTCAGATTGTGATCATGCTCTATGAGGACCCCAACAAGGTAACACTGTGCAATCTATCTGTTCCTATGTTGAGATTAGACTAATGGTTATTTGTTTAAATTGGTTTATGGATTAGATGGTGGCCCCTTTGATAGTGCTAGTCTCTGATGGTGGCTGTGTTGTTAGGACCCATCGTCAGAGGATCGTTTTCATGTGGAGCTGCATTTTAGCCCTGGAGCAAAAGGCTGTGAAGAAGACAAAAACCTGCCATCAGGATTTGGGTACAGACCAGCATCCAGAGAGGTCAGAGACACTAGTTTGGCCGTCTCTCTATCACTCTCTCATGCAACAGACTGCATGAAGTTGGTGATCTATAGTATAAGCAGCTGTCTTTCTCTGTAAAAACTGCAAAAAAAAACAGTACTACATTAGTAGTTGGGGAGAAAATAAAAAGGTAGTGTCTGATTTTAATGAAATTTTGCATCCTTATTTTTAGAATGAAGGCTCCAAGAAAAAATCACAGAATGATAGTGATGAGGAGTCCACCATTCTGAAACGGGACGAGCCAGATCGAGCACTTGTGATGTTCCGACCAATGGTGTCCGACCCCATCTACATTCACAGGAAATCTCCTCTCCCTCGCTCCAAAAAGATTGGATCTGTAGAAGTAAGTAGCATCTGGATAAAATGTCAGTTGTTCTAAAGCTGGGACAAAGAATAAGAATAATACATAAGAATAAATATTATACTGTAATATATTATACTGTACTGTACTGTTTGATCTCAGATTTGTATGTGGGAAAATATATATTTCTGTGAAATTCCATTTTGGGTGTTTGTCAACAGTAGTGAATTTAGGAATGATTTGTCTTCAAAATAACCACAATGTAATACATGTATATATTACATACATGTTACAAGTGCAAAATACTAATTTATTGGTGAATTGCATGCTTTGAAGAGCTTTTTCTTTAAATCAGAATACATTCCAAAATATTAACTCTTTGTATTTACTGAGATTTTCTCAATGTGCATGGGAGACATTCCCTGTGTCATACTATAGTTTTGAATTACTCAATATAATATTTTCTTTTGTCTTTTATATGCTGTCCACACTAAAGTATGGCACCTTTGCCGTAGAAAGGAGGTTGGAGAAATTTAGTAATGTCTGTTGTATAGTTCTGTACCCTTATTGCTACGCTGCTAATCTGGCAGCATTGTGATTATTTTCTTTTTAAAAAGTATTGTTTTTGTGTTATTTTCACTTCTTTAGATCACTATTTTGTCTTTTACTCTACAACCAACTAATTGGTTTTTGTCTGGTGTGAAAGTGATCAGTTTTATACACAGTAATACACTAAAAGTGAATGACCACACCCACACCTGCATGCCCATCAGTAAAGAAATGGAACAAATTGCTAGCAGTGAAGAAAAACATATGTTTAATGATTTATTTTTACTTTTTAAATAAAGGTTGTCTGTTTCAGGGGTAGAATTGTGTAGTTGATGGAGGCTTTTGTTTAAAGTGGAAGAGCACATCAAGTACAGTTTATTATCAGCAAGTATACCATATACAAACCGGATTCCAAAAAAGTTGGGACACTAAACAAATTGTGAATTAAAACTGAATGCAATGATGTGGAGATGGCAGATGTCAATATTGTATCCCTAATAGAACATAGATGACAGATCAAAAGTTTTATCTGAGTAAATGTAACATTTTAAAGGAGAAATATGTTGATTCAAAATTTCACAGTGTCTACAAATCCCAAAAAAGTTGGGACAAGTAGCAATAATTGGCTGGAAAAAGGAAACTGAGCATATAACGAACAGCTGGAAGACCAATTAACACTAAT
>BRDA01010510.1:132818-151240 GCA_036984385.1 Crenuchus spilurus
TAAACTTGAGAAACTGGTCTCCTCTGTCCCCAGATGTCTGTTGAGTGTTCTAAGAAGAAGGGGGGATGCCACACAGTGGTAAAAATGGCCTTGTCACAACTTTTTTGGGATTTGTTGATGCCATTAAATTGTGAAACAACATATTTTTCCCTTAAAATGATACATTCTCTCAGTTTAAACTTTTGATCTGTGATTTGTGTTCTATTCTGAATAAAATATTAGATGTTGGCACCTCCACATCACTGCATTCAGTTTTTATTCACAAATTAAGTGTCCCAACTTTTTTGGAATCCGGTTTGTATTCTAAAAGTGCTGAATGATATTGTTCAGGTTTTAGAAGTTATTCTTTCAGTGCGGTTCATCGTTTCTGTGTCTGGGCTGTAATTTAAGAGGTTTTAGTCATTAATGAGGGACAAGCATAAGTCAGTAGCTACAGATGGGGGGAAAAGTTGCCAGCAAGAGTTAGGGTTTGTGCTTTTAAAATATAACAAATATTTGCCAAATGCATTTTATTTATTCTTTTATTTATTTTTGTTGTCTTCTTTAGTCCTCATTGCAGCCAGACTTAATCAAGACCTCTACTGGCAAAGTATGACCACAAATCTGTTTATTTGTGTGTGTTTCTCCTCCTTGAACAAAGGGGCTACCTTGTGAATGTTGATGGGACACGTAGCTGGACTGTTGTTAATGTTGCATGACTGTGATGTTTCTGCCCCCTCTCTCACTTCCAGGAAGAAAGCCCCCTGAGTGTGTCTAGCCCTGAGTCAATTGGTACCTGGATACATTACACCTGTGGTGTTGGTACTGGGCGTCGAAGACGCAGATCAGGGGACCAAATAACTTCCTCCCCTGTCTCCCCCAAATCACTGGCTTTCACATCCAGTATTTTTGGCTCATGGCAACAGGTTTTTACAAATTTAATTCATTCTTCACAACCGCTAACTCCTTGTTCATGCGCACCCAAGAAACTTGACTGCAGTCAGCAAGGACACCTAATCAGCAGATCAATCAAAAGAGAGTCCTTTTTTTTTACTCATTTTTTATTTTTGCTTTTTTCATTCCATGTAAAGAGGAATTCAAGAGAAAGGGGAGTTGGTTTGTCACATCTGATGAGCAACTTCTAAGACTCAAGTCTTTGTCAGTGTTAACAACAGAGGATTTGGAGTCAAGTTGCATGTTTATCATTTTGTAACCTTTTTCCCTCGTTGTTTTGTGGTGTATTTTGGTGAAAACTGACTTGTTTAGACCTATTAGTATTGTTTTTATGGCATGCCTGATGATGTCTCACACAGATCTTTCTGCTCCTTACATAGTTCAAATCAAAGTTTAGATGACTGACATTCTTTAGTCATATGAAATCATTTTTAAAACAAGTCTTGTGTTTTCATGGACCACATGCATTTATGTATTGCTTTTGAATTCCTTTTTAAAGGTATGTCCATTATTTTGTGAAATGGTCTGCATTTGCTTTTCCATGTTTTGCTGTAAAGTGTTTATCAACACCTTTCCTTTACAGTGCCTTTAATGTGATGCCACAAAGCCAAGTACTATCTTATCTTATAATAATCCAACCTGTAATATTCACTTTTGGTTTAGGTATTTAAGCTTGGGTGTAAATTGCTTCAGCACTTTCTGCATTAGGCTTCTGCAATGCTTTTCTGCTAGAGCAACTACATTAATAACCAATCTGTTGAGGCACTGTGAAAGAAGAGTTTTGATTTTTATGGTTATCTGCTGTACAGCCTCATTTTATCCTTATGGTAGCTCTTTTCATTAATCTGCTGACTCATTAGCTGTCTTTTGCAACCTGCTCCATTTAAGTGTCCGATAACAGTTTTACCTTCTTCTGGGTTGCAGTACAACTGGTGGCATTGATTTTTTTCAATCTTTGTCTTGGGTGGATGTTTGTCCCTCCAGTTGCCTGGCTCTTGCCTCTTCCAGAACTGAAGTCCATCTCTGCTTTAGCACTCTTTTAAATGCTCATTGGTCACTGTCCTCCACCAGGCGAAATGTAGCTAGATCCTCCTTAATTTATCCTTATCGTGCATCTGTTTAAGAGAAATTTAAAAATAAGAATATTTTTCCATCCAGGACTCTGCTAAGGTAATATTTCAAATTTGGGCCTCAATTACTGTGTCCCATTAATGATTAGTATGTTGTTTGAGTTTTGTTTATGTGGTTTCAGAATTAAGGTTGTTCTTTTACAAAGAAATCATAAGATGACACTTGTATGTGCATTTATTTTCATGTTAAAAACAGCTCAAGTTTTTTTTTTTCCTTTTGAGGTTGACATGGATGGGATGGATGACATTTAGCCTAGAATGAAATACAGGTTCTGTTATTGACTTTGCATCATACCAATACTGATCCAGCTGGAAACTTGACAATGGTTCATAAGATGTGCCTTAGTTCACTTATAGCTGTAGTTTGTTTGATTAGACTTGCTGATTATGAGACGCTAGGGACATTTTTTTTTTTTTACTGCTCAGAGATTGCTCTGGGCCTCAGGTAAGCCATGGCAGGTGTGAGCGTGGGTTCATAGTCTTCCATTGTGTCTCATTTCCACCATCCCACCTCCAGCTGTCACTCCTCCAGTCTCTAGGATTCTATACTGGATTCCAGCCTGTCTCCCCTGTCAAATCAGAGAGGATCCAGCCATTCCAACATTTGCCTTGATTTTGCACGAAACCGTGACATTAACATTTCCAACAGCAATGCAAAAAGGCTTGTGAGCTTATTTTTGTTCTCTCCTTTGTTTCAGCGCAGGTGAAAGTGTATTCAGTCCAAGTTGTGCAGTGTTGATTTGTGGAATCTCTGCAAACTGTTGCCATGTTTGTCTTCATGCCCTTCTGCATCCCTGATCTCAGCCTTGTCTTGTGCTTTGTAATGTTACTCTCAAACGTCTTGCGTGGAATGGACTCTGTGGCCATGGGGATGTTGCATGATCCATTTGTTTTCCATGTTGTCCTTTACATTGTCTTTGTTGCCTTCTTCACTAACGTTTTCAGTGTGGCATATTAACATCTGTCTGTCTGGAAAAGGCCCTGTTTTATAACAAAATATTTAGATTTTTTCCTCATGTTTATGTATTGTTTTTTTGTTGAATGTCTAATGCTTGTATTTGTGCTCTTCCAGGTTCTCTCAGAGAACAACAGTCATGCAAGACCTGGCAGACTGCACACAGACCAGAAGCTCACAACTGGAATGGGTAAGTTCACTCTTCAATTAGTTTTATTTTTTTTGTACAACTAAAAGAAGTGAATATAGTATTTTACAGGCACAATGATGTTGTGAAAATGTTCTGAAAATGTTGTCTACATTCTTGCAGTGTTGATACAACGTTGTGAATAGGTTCTGTGCCTGCTGGAAGATTACTACAATTTTAGTGTTAAATGTCTTAAACCAAATGTTTAGGTTTTGATGTTTTCATATTGTTATCAATGTCCTGTTTCCTCAAGAAATGAAAAGTGAAGTCGGGAAGTAATATTTGTGCCATTCCATTTCAACTCTTTGCTCTGTGTTTTGGCTTTGTGCCTCTGTTAGCATTTTTAGAGTGCCTCCTTTGCACAGGCTTCTCTCTGTTGATTCTCTGGCACCCAGTGATCAATTACTAAAGGTGTGATGTGGAATTTAAAGTAATATTCTAAATTGGAGTAATCTGAGCACTCTCTAGACCTAGATTTTTGCCACATAACCATCTAATACAGTGCTGACTCAGTTTCTCATATATGCTGGTAATGTCCTTTGAGCATGGTAACATTTGAATTTTGGTGGAGGGTCAAAGCCAAGCCAGTTTTTCATTTTTAGTTATATCTGTTGAAATGGTTTAATTGCCAGCTGTGGGAGCAGGTGTGCTTACATTAAACCTCAACTTCTTATATATCACATTTCAACTTTTGGTACATGTTTTGCACAATTAACTTTTTAAGTCTTTGATTCTGTCTTGCTCCTACACATTTACAAGTAATTGAAAATTATGTGCATTTTTAATAATTATGTCATTAAGAATTGGTCCAGTTATATATACCAAATTACGTTTGTAGGGGTGCATCAATCATAAACTTCTGCAGCAGAACAAAGCAAAATTGACAAGTTTTATATAACCTTTTTTTAAAGTATTTGGCAACAAATCTTATAAAATTCTAACATAAATACAAACATTCCTGATATAAATCACTTTGCAGAAGTTCCTAATGCATTTCAGGCAAAGCGTTCACCATAATAAAGACCATAATAAAATACTTTTTATTTAGTTGGGATCAGTTTTTACTGAGAATGCAGTGAACAAAAGCAGAAAATGCAATAATGAAAATTTGCTAATTGTCAGAAATATTGGGGATATATTAAAAAAATGGCTGAAAACAAAGTGCACCTTACACGATGATAACTTTTTCCCCCTTAATGTCAGTTGGCAGTTTCTGAAGATTGAGAATGTAAGCTTGACTTTTGCTAAAGAATTTACTTAAAAACCACAAAACACAAAATAAAGAGAAAGATCTAGTTGAACTCTTTCTGCATTCTTCTTTTTAAATCACAGAAAATTATTAAATTAGCTACAGCATATCTATATCCAGTCACAAACATACTTTATATAGAGAGGGATATATAGCCAGTTCATAAGACATACCTGACATCTTTACACAAATTGTACAAACAAGCATAAAGTGTGACCTGCTGTAAGTAGTATTAGGTATATCACAGTTTGCTATGCTAGTGTAATGAATTGAAAATTTGCTTATGTTAATTTAAATTAGAACAATTATATTAATGGGGGAAAATGCTTACAAGTGCAATGGCTCTATTGACATATGGTTATGTATTAACATGATTATTTTAATTTACTGAAGTATATACTTTATTACAGGATGTGCTGATACATAAATAAAATGAAAAAAGCCTAGGGCTGTGATGGAAGAGTGGTACTCCAGTTCTTTTTATCAACCAAATATCAACATGCATTGCTTAGCTGACTTGATTTTCCATGTCATAAAATTGAACAGATTGGCTAAAATAATTGCAATATATCTGCTAATCAGTCAGATTTTAGCATGCACCCTTACTGTAGGAGCTGTATTGCTCGCAATCTTTTGATCTAGTTATCAGTTCTGTTTTATCCTTAATGTTTTGTTATTGGATATTGCTACATAAACTGCAAACCTAATATAAATGGAACTTACAATACATAATATTCTGAAAGAAGGAAGTTAACTTTACTGCCAAGAGACAGTTTTCAGCAGTACAAATCACATTACTGTCATTATGGGATGCATTTATTGAGACTGCACAAATCTCTGTGGCAAGAATCTACTAGAAATGCATGCTGCATGCATTCCAAGGTGTGGCTCGTGGAACACACGATGGCTGTACGTATCTTCTCTAACTCCATCAGGGTCTCATTGTGCTGGCCTGTTTAGCACCATGGTGCTGGGAGGCTCCTCCAGTGCACCTAACCTACAAGATTATGCTCGCGCACACCGTAAAAAGCTGACCTCTTCTGGCTTCTTAGATGGTATGTGCAAACACGCACACACATGTTTAAAAGAAAAAGTTAAATTTGATCTCCTTTTTTGTAGGAATTCTGGAAAACCCTCTTTTCATTGTGATAAGAGTCCGTGTTCTGTCCAAAGTTTAGTTGTTGCACGTCTCATTGATGTTTAGTTCAGACTGCATCCTTTGGGGTTTTATTTGTTTTATTTATTTATTTATTTATTATTTGTTTTTTTAATTTTATCTGATTATCTGTTAATAAAAGATATGCTACAATTGCTGTATAAGCATTCATAAAGCATTTTGTAAAATTAGAAACTGTGCTTTTTGAATTTAATATACTATTAATTACTATATTTAATATAAAACTATTTTGACCAGTCTCCTCATGAGTACATGTAGTCCTAATGTGAACTGCACAATATTTTTGGCAAGTTATAACTAAATTTGACCGTAGATGCTTTATTTTCTACAGATAAATTGTGCTTAGCTTAGCCACCAAAATATTGCTAAACCCTATTTATTATTATATTGCAAAACTACCTTTTATTTTACTATATTGGATTTACAGAACATTTGGCTGAATTTTTTTATCCCCAGACAATTAAAGCTGATAAATACCTGTTAAGTTGAATCCAGTGTGCCTGAGCAGAAAAATCAACCTGCTTCACAGACAACCAGCAATCCAGGACAGAAGTTCACAGTAGATTGTTTACACTGAAATTGGTGATAAACAGTGAAATAAAATAAAAAGCATTAGTGTATCACAAAAGTGAGTACACCACTCACATTTCTGCAGATATTTAAGTTAATCTTTTCATGGGACAACACTGACCAAATGACATTTTGACACAATGAAAAGTAGTCTGTGCAGCTTATATAACAGTGTAAATGTATTCTTCCCTCAAAATAACTCAATATACAGCCATTAATGTCTGAACCACCAGCAACAAAAGTGTGTTAACCCCTAAGAGACTTACACCCCTAAATGTCCAAAATTGAGCACTGCTTGTAATTTTCCCTCCAAAATGTCATGTAACTCGTTAGTGTTACTTTCTCTCAGGTGTGCATAGGGAGCAGGTGTGTTCAATTTTGTATTACAGCTCTCTCACACTTTCATACTGGTCATTGGAAGTTCCAACATGACACCTCATGGCAATGAACTCTCGGAGGATCTTGAAAGACGAATTGTTGCGCTACACGAAGATGGCCAAAGCTTGAAGAAGATTGCCAACACTGAAACTGAGTGGCCAAGATCATCCAGCGTATTAAAAGAGCAGGGTCCACTCAGAACAGGCCTTGCATTGGTCGTCCAAAGAAGCTGAGTGCACATGCTCAGCGTCACATCCAAATGCTGTCTTTGAAAGATAGACGCAGGAGTGCTGTCAGCATTGCTGCAGAGATTGAAGAGGTGGGGGGTCAGCCTATCAGTGCTCAGACTATACGCTGCACACTACATCAAATTGGTCTACATTGCTGTCACCCCAGTAGGACATTTCTTCTGAAGTCTGTACACAAGAAAGCCCGCAAACAGTTTGCTGAAGACATGGATTACTGGAACCATGTCCTATGGTCTGATGAGACCAAGATTAATTTGTTCATTAATTGGTTCAGATGGTCTCAAGCATGTGTGGCGGCAATCAGGTAAGGAGTACAAAGATAAGTGTGTCATGCCTACAGTCAAGCATGGTGGTGGGAATGCCATGGTCTGGGGTTGCATGAGTGCAGCAGGTGTTGGGGAGTCACATTTCATTGAGGGACACATGAACTCCAATATGCACTGTGAAATAATGAAACAGAGCATGATCCCCTCCCTCCAGAAACTGGGTCGCAGGGCAGTGTTCCAGCATAATAATGACCCCAAACACACCTCTAAGAGGATCACTGCTTTATTGAAGACGCTGAGGGTAAAGGTTATGGACTGGCCAAGAATGTCTCCAGACCTAAACCCAATAGAACATCTTTGGGGCATCCTCAAGTGGAAGGTGGAGGAGCGCAAAGTCTCGAATATTCGCCAGCTTCGTGATGTTGTCATGGAGGAGTAGAAAAGCATTTCAGTGACAACCTGTGAAGCTCTGGTATACTCCATGCCCAGGAGAGTTAAGGCAGTTCTGGAAAATAATGGTGGCCACACAAAATATTGACACTTCAGGAACTTTCACTAAGGGGTGTACTCACTTTTGTATCCAGTGGTTTAGACATTAATGGCTGTATATTGAGTTATTTTGAGGGAAGAATAAATTTACATTGTTATATAAGCTGCACACAGACTACTTTTCATTGTGTCATTTTGTCAGTGTAGTCCCATGAAAAGATATACTTAAATATCTGCAGAAATGTGAGGGGTGTACTCACTTTTATGGTACACTGTATATGCACTTAAGTAATCACAGACATTCTGCTTAATTTACCTTCATTTATGTAATGTTGAATTCTACAACCATCATTAATTGACATTTTCTACATAACTGTTCATTTTCGCCAATTTGCTCTTTAATAAATCTAATACCAGTTTAATTAAGAATTAGTTTTTAAATATAATTTAATTGTATGTTAGGTAGTAAAAAAAATTAGGATATTGTGAAAAAGTTCATTTGTGTTCATAATTGAATTAAAAAAGCTACACCATCATTATTATATTATTACATGTAAAGTGACACATTTCAGTGTTTATTTATTTTTATCAGTATGGCTTATTGGTCATGAGAATCAAAAATCTCAAATTATTTCATTTAGAGTTTTGAATGTTTTTTTAAATATCATGAAATATAACTGACATTTTTTAAATTAAATTATGAACACTAACTTTTTAACAATATTTGAATTTTTAGGAGTTGCGTTAATTGTCTTTTAAGTCTAAAATTTGTTTAGGACTGAATAGAAATGTGTTTCAGTGTAGAAAAACAACAAAAGAACTTCAAATGGAGCTTTAAAGTTAGGACGCCTGAGAATATGCAGAATGCGAGTTTGAGGTGGCAAGGTGGAGATTAGGTGGAGGTCATTGAAAGTACCCTTCATTTTGTTTTTTCAAGCAGAACGCAACAGCATCCTGCTATTCTGGAAAGCAGATAACCATGGCATCGGGATATTTACAATTTTTTGCATCACTTTTCTTGCCTGACACAATTCCAACACTTCTAACTCACTAAAATAAGCACTCCTCACCTTTCCTTACCCTTCTGTCCTGCATGCCATCTAACAGTTGCTTTCTTCTGCCCTTTTCTAATCCCTCTTTCTGTTAGTTATTGTACATTTCAGGTACCTGTGTTTCTCTTTCTCAGAGGCCACGCGTGGTTCTGCTGTAAAAAGATTTTCTATCTCATTTGCGCGACACCCAACCAATGGTATGTTTGCTTTCGTTAATTCCCAGTACACATTTTGCCCCCGTCACTTCCCCACATTATTTTGTTTTGGAATTAGACTTCCCCTTCCTCTGTTCCTCCCCACTAACTCTGGGGCACATGGAATGTGGTCATGAACATTGAGATGACTGAAATGCTCGCGCAACACTTCAGAGACCATGTGCTTTTTCAACCTTATATTTCCTTCACTCAGTTTTGCTAAATATCATCGGCAAGGATCCAAATGGCTCAATCCTACATATGGCTCAAAATGGTTTGTTTTGTGCCGTCATCATAATGTGGTACAAGGTGAAGTTTTGTCATTTTTATGAAACGTGAAAAACGTCAAAGGATTGCATTGTATGAATAGGAGTAAATTTAGTTCATTATATTTTATAATTTGTCTGGATTTGCATCATGCTATTATATTTAATTTACAAAAATGTTGATCAAACTTGGTGAAAGAAATTGTTTATCAGATATTGTGCATGATATGTTTCTATGTATGCAAAGTCTTAGCTTGTTATAATTTGTATAATGATGTACCTATAGCATGTACATATAGCATGTAAGGTTGTCAAGCTAGACTTTCCAGAAAGTGATCAATTAAATGAAAACCTTGTAGTGTTTAGTACACTTAAGGTAGGCATTGTTTAGTTTGAAATTAGTCCATTTAGATTTTTTTTCCCTTTACATATTAGAAGTACAAGAAGTTATTAAAAATACTGGAGACATATGGTAACGTTCTAGAAATGTGGGCATTTTAATTATAGAATTTTTATTGTTTTTTTGTTTTGTTTTTTTATTTTTATTTATTTTGTTTTGTTTTTAATCTGCTTTTCTAAATGGGTCAGTGTTTCCCAGTATGTTCTGTGGTAAGTGTTAATTATCATTTAATTTCCCGTTTCTCACCTGTTTCACTGTTTGCTGTTTTGTTTTTGCTCTGATTCCTGACCTTCTGTAGATGTCTTCTCCCTTATTTCTGGGATTTAAGCCCCAATTTTTAACAATCAACCAATTCTCAACTGCTGTTTGGTTTCTCCTTCTAGGGAAATGTATTGTAGTACTGTATGCTTTAACAACACATCTATTTGAGTTTACATTTTTGTTTTAAAAAAATATATGTAAATGACTCCCTTACATTTTTAGATGAGTGATTTAGCTTTGCTATACATGCTCACTAGCAGAAATGTACATTTTGATGTGCTGACTTCATTTCACATTTTAAAACACTCTTAATTTAAGTAATTGTGAACACTGGTCACAGTTACTCTAAAAAGACTATATATGTATTTATATTCTAGGTCAAAGGTTGGAAAAAACTCAGTGTTGAGATTTGCAAAAAGAACTATCAGTTGTTGCCTCAATTGTTGCCATAATTTGAGCACTAAATCAAATTGTGATTGTACAATGAAAGCCCCAATCAGGAATCAGTTTTTGGAACTACACCCTGTGGGGTACTGTGGAAGGGAGGAAATGTGATTCAGTTAGGGTTTAGCTGAGCCCTCAAACTGATATTTAGATTTTTTTCAAAAATTGGTTTTAGCAGAATCAGCACCTGAACTCAAAAAATATTTTAGTATCTATGTGTTTATCTAAAACAAACATATTAAAAACACATTTGTAGAAATGTGGAATACATATTGAGTAAATCTAATCAACTGTTGCAAGTATCTAATGCTGAACACTTTTTTTTTTATAAAGTTCTAATATTAAAATATTGATTTCATATTTTAAGATTTAAAGTTATCAAATCTATGGTATATAAATACCATTTCCAAATACTGGTTAGCGGTGTCTTTGATTTACTAATGCTAATAATTGATATTACCATCATATTTGCTGCCAAATGGAAGATTAAAATTTATTGAGAATGCACATCAATAGTCCTAATGCTAGCATAGCATTACAATAAATAGTCCTAATGGTTCCTAGTTTGGGCTTTCAGTAAATAATTTTTTTACTCAGGAAAAAATTGGGGCCAAATTTCTTTGGATTTTGTCAGCGGTAGATTTGCGTTTTTTGTTGTATATCCACCACCATTAAACATCAGTATATTCCAATTAACATAATAATCATTATTGTATTTCAGTGTGTTAGTATTACATAGTGAATGTTTAAAATGCCAACCAACCAATACAGGCAAAACTCTCTTGAGTGCTCTGTATAAGATTTTGTGTAAAATCTTTGTGGTCTGGTTTAAGGTTCTCTCACCTTCTTGTTATCTTAAAATGACAAGCTTTCATTCTATAATTTGTCAAAATTCCAACTTGGAGAATACAACAGAAACTCTGGCCTGGCAGAAATTACATTGTGAGTGTTTTGCATATCATATGAGTGACCTTATACTGTTTTTAAATATTTCAATGGAGCTTGTTCAGCTCCCACAATCTGTTGTTGGCTTTATTTGCAAATTGATTTTAACTAATTGCAGTCAAATGTATTATGACATGTTTATATACAATTGTAGTTGTAGAGAGTGAGAGAATCTCTCATTGTGGTACAGTTTATTTATGATCAAATGCAGGAGAAATCTGTAGTGAAACATTTTAGAAGATGTTTGTTGAGGATGGATTTTATGAGCCAAGCGTTGTTACCCTTTTAATTACAGTGCCTGTATGTTAGTTAAACAGACCTTAAATATAGATGTAAAGCTTAATGCCTTACATTAAGGGAGTTATAATATTCAAGTTTCCTTCTAAGTATAGATATTTTTTATTCTCAGGTGTGCTGTACTGAATTTTAGGATTAACCTAAAGTAAGTTAAATAAAAATGAACTATTTTGATGAAAGGGTTTGTGTAAGGTAAGTAGACCACCACTTTCACTGTAGAATCATCCTGCCTTATGACTTTGTTTTTAGGTAGAGCTTCGTAGTGAGTTGTACTGTACTTTGTGATCCATCTGCTTCCATTCTGCCCACCTCAAACACATGTTTGATGGTGCTGTTGCTCCTTGTCATTCTCTCAGGAAATGGAACGCCATATCTCTGTGTGCTAGGCCCATGAGCTGAATGTTTTTTATGTTTCTGCTTACATCAGCTGAGTTTTCTTTCTGTCAGTGTTGTGAGTGTTTATCTCTGTGTATTTTATTTCATTTAAGGGTTTGAGTTGTACTCCATGGTTCCCTCCATCTGCCCACTGGAGACCCTCCACAATTCGCTCTCCCTGAAACAAGTAGACGACTTCCTCGCCTCAGTCGCCAAATCCCATGAGTCTCTGCTTGACATTTCTGGCTGCTCACCAGGTATGTGTCAGCCAGCACATGACAGTTGCTACTCATAAACTTTGAAATTTTAAAACTGTCTTCCCTGATTTTTAATTTATTTATTTTTTTTACAATTTTGATTTTCATTGTTTGTCCTTCAGCTGTTCAAGGAAAGAAAGCTCCTTTAAACACCTACACTCCTGCAAAGGTTTTGCCCTGTCCATTCACTCAATCTCTGGCTAAGAAGTCACCAGAGCGGATTGCATCAGGCATGTGTAAAAGTTGCAAATACAGTATGTTAGTTTATGCTCTCAGAAATAAAGTTTAGCATGTGGGTCTTGGCATGGATATATAATTCAATAGATCAAATTTGATTAGTGTGGAGTCTTTAAAGCAAACCTCCACATACTGTAAACAGATGAAGGTTCTTTACACTTGCATCTAATTTACAAAGCACAGTTATTCAAGGAAACAACATTCTTTGGCATTGCCTCAAAGCCCCTTTGGCACCTTTTTTATTTTTGCAAATATATATGCACAAGCAAATTTAATTTATAAGTTGTTATAGATAAGTAGAAGGTGAAGTTTCCAGTATTGGATACTTCTGTCCTCTTCTTTTTGTCAGGAATACTAGGAGATCTCAAAAGATAATTGGTTTTAGTATTTGTAAATGCTTTTGGGTTGGTATAACGATAAGACTGTGTCTTTTATTCATATGTGAATTGTTCCTTTCTCTCCTCAGTTGGTGGAGGTTCTCCTTCAAGAGCATTCAGATCAGATCACATGAACCTGGCCCGGCTTGATGCGAGTGGAGATAAGCCAACACAGCAGAGCTGTATCCAGGTCACACCCAGCAAAGCAGCCACACAGGTCAATACAACAGAAACCCACCATGCCACAAGCACTTCAGCATCTCCTCTGCCAACATTCAGTGAAGGCTTATCTGTTAAAGACAAACTACATTTAACCTATCAGGAAACGCAAAAGGATAACATATCAACTCAAACTAAGAGCTCAACCCAGCACCCCTGTACTGCTGAAAGTGCATCAGTGATTCATCAAAATTATTCTCTTGATAGTCACTGCCATATCACATCACAACATGCCAACACCCCTGTCGGTGAAAGTGGAGCCAAAACTGTCCTAGACACACCCAAAAACAAGGTCACCAAGCAGACCTCTCAAGAAGAACATTCTGATGGCAAAGTGTTTTCATGCCCTGCAACACCAGCGACAGTCAAAGAACAAGACTCAACAACTATGCTGAAGGAGCAGAATCCTGCCATGGCAGATTCCACAAAACTCAACACCCATTGAAGGTCTCTTGATTAGTTACACGTCATTGTTACATTACTATGTTGAATGTTACCAGCCTTGATTTATCCTCTTTAGCAGTGGTACAATTTGAACTATTTATCAAGCTCATCTCACTATTTGATGTCCAAGATGCCAAAAGATCTTGCTGTAAATCGTTTTTGTCCCAGCCATGGATAATTTAGCATTTACTTTGTTCATTAGAGTTATGTTCAATATAGTTACTCATATCTTGTATATTTGAATGTTTGAATGTACAATCAGATGTATACAGTCTACTTTGTCATGATAGGTTTAACGTTTTGCTAAGCTATTTTACTTATTCCAGAACATTGAATGAGTGCAGCACTTTTTGGGGCTTAACGTAAAAGGTCCAAAGTGAAATGTAATAAATGTACTATTTTTCATACGTATCATCAGTTACACACTGCTTCATTTCCTTCAAATTAAACTGGAAATGAGGAAAGAACTGCCTTAGAATAAATAATGTGAAATATGTTTCATCATGCTTTATTCCATCATAACCAAACATTGGTTATATACAGGTATATACATACATATATACATTGGGAATAAATCTTGGTGAACCTGTTCTAAAATCTGTTTTGGAAAGTTGCTTGATGTTAATGAAATTTAACAATTGTCTGCATGGACATGGTTACAAAATACTGATATTTGAACTGATCTTATAGCATCTTATGTACACTATTAGAAAGTTGGATAACAGGTTTTTGGTTAAACATTTTGTCATTTTAAATATCAAACTGATGTATAATGAAAGTGTTCTAAATTTATTTTATAGTCCTGTTCTGAAGTCTGGCCCATCTGAATATATTTGGGGCAGCCATCTTTATACAATGGTAGTCCTATAATATTTGCCATTCCATTAGTATTTTGTTTACATCAGAGAGTGAAGAAGAGTCTCTTACTAAAACCATATTTTGCATTGCACGTGCAATTGTACTTCACAATTTAGCGGTGTAGTTAAGGGCTTGTCCCCTAGCTCTACTGGTTGCTATGTCCTTGAATATGAATGCAAAACACTTTATCCTTGTCCATCATCTGCATTGTCATTATTGAGTCAGGAGGGAAAAGCAGTACTCTACCAACACTGTTTACAGTGCTGGTGGGGAGCTGTTGACCTCGACTGAGAATATCGTTGCACGGTGGAAGGAATACTTTGAGGATCTCCTAAATCCCTCTGTCATGTCTTCCTTTGAGGAAGCAGAGGCTGATGACTCAGGGGTGGACTGGCCCATTACCCAAGCCGAAGTCACTGAGGTGGTTCGCAAACTCCCCAGTGGCAAGGCAGCGGGAGTGGATGAGATTCGTCCTGAGTATCTTAAGTCTTTGGATGTTGTGGGGCTGTCTTGGTTGACACGCCTCTGCAACATCGCATGGCAGTCTGGGACAGTGCCTCTGGAGTGGCAGACTGGGGTGGTGGTCCCACTTTTCAAAAAAAGGGGACCGGAGAGTGTGCCCCAATTACAGGGGAATCGCACTTCTCAGCCTTCCTGGTAAGGTCTACTCTAGGGTACTGGAAAGGAGAATTCGGCCAATAGTTGAACCTCGTATCCAAGAGGAACAATGCGGTTTTTGTACTGGCTGTGGAACACAGGACCAACTTTATACCCTTCATAGAGTGCTCGAGGGTTCATGGGAGTATGCCCAACCAGTCCACATGTGTTTTGTGGATCTGGAGAAGGTATTTGATCATGTCCCTCGTGGTATTATATGGGGGGTGCTTCGGGAGTATGGAATCCGGGGCCCTTTGTTAAGGGCTGTCCGGTCCCTGTATGATCGGAGCAGGAGTTTGGTCCGCATTGCCAATAGTAAGTCAGACCTGTTTCCGGTGCATGTTGGACTCTGACATGGCTGCCCCTTGTCACCGGTCCTGTTCATAATCTTTATCTTTAACAGGAGGGAGTCCTGTTTGGAGACCATAGGATTTCATCTCTGCTATTTGCAGATGATGTTGTCCTTTTGGGATCTTCAAGCCGGGACCTACAGCATGCACTGGGGCGGTTTGCAGCCGAGTGTGAAGCAGCTGGGATGAGAATCAGCACCTCTAAGTCCGAGGCCATGGTTCTCGACCGGGAAAGGGTAGCTTGCCCTCTCCAGGTGGGTGGAGAAGTCTTGCCTCAAGTGGAGGAGTTCAAGTATCTCGGGATCTTGTTCACGAGTGAGGGAAGAATGGAGCGTGAGATTGACAGACGGATTGGTGCAGCCTCCGCAATAATGCAGTTGCTGCAACGGTCCGCTGTGGTGAAGAAGGAGCTGAGCCAAAAGGCAAAGCTCTCAATTTACCAGTCAATCTACGTTCCTACTCTCACCTATGGTCATGAGCCTTGGGCAATGACCGAAAGAACGAGATTGTGGATACAAGCGGCAGAAATGAGTTTCCTCCGCAGAGTGGCTGGGCGCTCCCTTAGAGATAGAGTGAGAAGCTCGTTCACTTGGGATGAGCTCAGAGTAGAACCGCTGCTCCTCCACATCGAGAGGAGCCAACTAAGGTGGCTCGGGCATCTGTTTTGGATGCCCCCTGGACGCCTCCCTAGTGAGGTGTTCCAGGCATGTCCCACCAGGAGGAGGCCCTGGGGAAGACCCAGGACATGTTGGAGAGACTACGTCTCTCGACTGGACTGGGAACATCTCGGTGTTCCACCCGAGGAGCTGACTGAGGTGTCTGGGGAGAGGAAGGTTTGGGTTTCCCTGCTCAGACTGCTCCGCGACCCGGCCCTGGATAAAGTGGTAGATAATGGATGGATGGAACTATAGCATAGTGATAAACCATGAGCATGGATGACAAAACAGCAGTGCCAATACAATGACGGACCAGGATTGTGAGACACAAGGGAACCTTTAAACAAAACATAATCAGACCAGGGATGAGGGACCAGGGCTGTGAAATGACAAGACACGTGTAGTATCCAATGATGAGACTGGGCATGACATGGTGAAGACAGAGACAACAGAATGTAAACAAAGAGCACATGGACACAAGACTGAGACAGGGAGGAAGCTGTAAGGGGAAGGTCTTACAAATTCACTGGTTATACTGAATAATTCATAGTGGATACTGACTAACTCAGTGGATATTGAATCATTCATAGTGGATACTGAATATTTCATAGTGAATACTGAATCACTCATAGTGGATACTGAATTAATCATAGTGGATACTGAATAATTCATAGTGGATACTCAATCATTCATAGTGGATACTGAATCATTCATATTAGATACTCAATAATTCATAGTGGATTCTGAATTAATCATAGTGGATAATGAATAATTCATAGTGAATACTGATTAATTCATAGTGGATAATGAATCACTCACAGTGGATACTAAATAATTCATAGTGGATACTGAATAATTCATAGTGGATACTGAAACACACATAGTGGATACTGAATTAATCATAGTGAATAATGAATAATTCATAGTGGATACTGAATTAGTCATGGTGGATATTGAATAATTTATAGTGGAAACTGAATCACTTATAGTGAACACTGAATCACTCATGGTGGATATTGAATAATTTATAGTGAACACTGAATCACTTATAGTAGATTCTGATTAATTCATAATGGAGGCTGAATCGTTCATAGTAGATGCTGAATCATTATTAATGGGTACAAAAATGTAATGATTTAGGCTTAAAGTAAATGTAATATTTAATCCAAATTAATGAATGGAAAATGTGCCCTATGGGCATTGTGTAACCATACTTCTAATGGATAACGAGTACATGAGACTGTCCTGTCAGTGAGGAGTGTGTGTGTATGTGTGTGTGTGTGTGTGTGAGAGAGAGAGAGAGAGAGAGAGAGAGAGAGAGAGAGAGAGAGAGAGAGAGAGAGAGAGAGTTAAGTTCAACAGCATGACTCCAGAGCAGGTTTGATTAACCAGCATCTACTCCTGACAGACACAAATTATTACTGTGGCTTAGTGCACTTGACCCTTATTTTGTTACACTGTGTCCTCACATTCTCTCTGTTATTCTACATGTGTTTGTCTTTTGTTATATAGTCCAGATTGTGGTTTACACACTACAAGACTGCAAGCCTTCAGAAACGTACAATACATTAAAGAAGAGCAGACTGGTTTTCAACACAAAAATGTAATGAATGTAATGTAATGAAGAGTCACTGGGTCAGTATATTTTCTGTTACTGTGGTGGAACCCTGAAGGGTGCTTTTTCACTACTGTTACAGAATCAGGTTGTGTTGTATTGATGCCACTCACTGTGTCTTCACTCAACATTTTGACACTTAAACCAGTTCAGTTACAGATACAAATCTGCTCCTTTCTGCTGAAAATGTTCATGTAGAACCTTTAAGATACATGACTAGACCTTCAGGACCATGATGAACCTTAAAGATACATGACTAGACCATCAGGACCATGATGAACCTTTAAGATACACAACTAGACCATCAGGACCATGATGAACCTTTAAGATACACGACTAGACCTTCAGCACCATGATGAACCTTTAAGATACACGACTAGACCTTCAGGACCATGATGAATCTTTAAGATACATGACTAGACCTTCAGGACCATGATGAAACTTTAAGATACACAACTAGACCTTCAGGACCATGATGAACCTTTAAGATACTTGACTAGACCTTCGGGACCATGATGAACCTTTAAGATACACGACTAGACCTTCAGGACCATGATGAACCTTTAAGATACTTGACTAGACCTTCAGGACCATGATGAACCTTTAAGATACACGACTAGACCTTCAGAACAATAATGAACCTTTAAGATACACGACTAGACCTTCAGAACAATAATGAACCTTTAAGATACACGACTAGACCTTCAGGACAATAATGAACCTTTAAGATACACGACTAGACCTTCAGGACAATAATGAACCTTTAAGATACACGACTAGACCTTCAGGACCATGATGAACCTTTAAGATACATGACTAGACCTTCAGGACCATGATGAACCTTTAAGATACACGACTTGACCTTCAGGACCATGATGAATCTTTAAGATACATGACTAGACCATCAGGACCATGATGAACCTTTAAGATACACGA
>BRDA01010511.1:0-28052 GCA_036984385.1 Crenuchus spilurus
TGTGTTTTAATATGTTAAAATTCATGTTTATTATAGGTTCTTATAATGTTTCTATAGGTTATATAGAAATGTGTGCCATATGTTTTTATTTTATTCGGAAATATATTTATTGGGAATACCTGTCTTGTATTTCTACACACTGGCCACTTTATTAGGAACATCTGTCTTGTAATTCTACACACTGGCCACTTTATTAGGAACACCCATCTTGTAATTCCATACACTGGCCACTTTATTAGGAACACCCATCTTGTAATTCTACACAATTGCCACTTTATTAGGAACACCCGTCTTGTATTTCTACACACTGGCCACTTTAGTAGGAACACCCATCTTGTAATTCTACACACTGGCCACTTTATTAGGAACACCCATCTTGTAATTCTACACACTGGCCATTTTATTAGGATCACCCATCTTGTAATTCTACACACTGGCCACTTTATTAGGAACACCTGTCTTGTAATTCTACACACTGGCCACTTTATTGGGAACACCCATCTTGTAATTCTGCACACTTGCCACTTTATTAGGAACACCCATCTTGTAATTCCACACACTGGCCACTTTATTAGGAACACCGCTCTTGCAGTTCCACACACTGGTCACTTTTTAAAGAAACACTGACCTCGTAATTCCACACAGTGGACATTTTATTAGAAATAGGCCCAGCAAGTCCAACAGCCAGGGTCTGGCATGGTATGAGGTTGTGTCACTACCTTTGACAAAGGTCATTTACACTCTGAAATGCACACAGAGACTAGCATATGCTGCCTTCAATACATCTTTTCCAGGGACATACTTGCATTTTTCAACAAGACAATGCAAAACCACATGCTGTCCACAATAGAAAGACATGACTGCAGAAGAAGAGGGTACTGGACTGGCCTGGCCTGCCTGCAGTCCTGACCTGTGCTCAGTAGAGAATATGTGGAGAATTTTGAAAGGAAAAAATACAACAGTAACATTGTACTCTTGTACATCTTAAGACATGTTTGCAGGAAGAAAGAAACTAAATAACATGTGAAGAAACTTTATCACTTGGTAGGTTCAGTGCCAAAACATCTTTTAAGTGTTGTGAGAAGGAATGGCAACATTACTGTGGTAAATGTTTTACTGTCTCAACTTTTTTTGGAATGAGTTGCAGGGACTGTAGTAATTGATGTATATTAACAAATGAAATTAAGTTGACCAGACAAAACATTAAATATATTGTGTTTATACTGTCTGCAATTAAATAAAAGTCAAAGTAAATATAACAAAACTGGATTTAACTGATTTTACATGCAATATAATAGTACAAATTATCATATGGTCTGTATTTGGTGCAGGGGGCAGAGCAGACTCCTGCTGAGGTGCAAAGCAGGCCTGAGGAACCTCCCAGTTATTCGTCCTCTGTTCACAGAGCATACAACACCCTCAGCACCCTTCAGCAACCGGTAAACTGTGGGCTAGAGTGTATGTGTGTCACCAGCAAAGCAAGTATTATTTTACAAGATTTATACTTTACTCTGGTGTTATTATAATGAATACTAGGACTAGTTACATGAAATACTAGTTACATGAAAACACACTATTTATATTTTTTATATAAAATATATATACAGAATATATACAGTATAAAGGTGAAATATTTGGATTTTTTTTTCTCTTTTTTCCTTGCCAGTCAGTTGAGCTGCTGGATTTTAGTTTATTGTGTTTATTAAAACATCAAACCATGTTCATGGAAAACAGTACAAAATGCTAATATGTCTTCTTAATGAATTTGTATGCATTATTCACCACATTGTGCATGCTGGCACTATATTGGATGACTACTTATAAGCCAAAATGTTTTACAACCTGGCTCTTTAGTGGACATTAGTAAAAAACTGAGGCACCTGGTGGTCAGGAATTGCAAGTACAACAAAACACACAGTAAATGAAAATGGCTGATGTAGGGTGAGGAAGTGCGCATACTATAAATATTTCTTTAGAATTTTTCTATAAAAAGTGGACAAAAACTTTTGAGCACAGTAAGGAGCAATATTGTATTGTTTAAATATTGGTTGTCTGTAAGCATTATAATTATGATTTAATTACAATTAAGCATGTGTCCACTACAGTTTTTTTCTATTACTTTATAGTAGATATGAGTGGACACATGAATAATCAGTAGTTTTTATCAGCCTGAAAGGAGAATAAAAACATTTTAGATTTGTTTTAGAATTTGTGCATAAAAAGGTTCAAAAGAAAATATTATTTATAAAACCTTTTACATTTTACTTTCAATATAGGGCTGTGTATTGGCAAGAACTGGACTATGCAATACATACAAGGTTTACTATATATAATATATTAATTTTTTAAATAATTTTTTTATTAATTATAAAACTCAATTCTTTTGATGTTTTCAAACTTGATAATGGTTAAATATAGCACCTATATTTTTGTGTCATTCTTTCCTTTTTTTGTTAATTAAAACTAACCCATACTATCAACTTAAGTTTAGTTTCTTTGTACTTTCTCCAGCCCTGGTGTGTGGGACATGTAGTAAAACAGACACATAAAAACCTTCATGTTTCCTACAAGTATATTTGGCCTGTTCTCACCTTTCTGATTCACAGAGCATTCTATTTATTGTGTAAAGTCAATATCAGCCTCAACCGCTGAACTCTCTAACATGTGTCAACAAGGAAGAAATGCGTCAAATGATAACACAGAGGGATATTTTGGAACCGTTTCATACTTGCAATCAAAACATTGGCAGGGTGTTCTCCTACATCTTCACAGTGTCAAACTACAAAGACCTGTACAAGACAGCTCAACATGCATACTGTTTGATTGTGTGGTTTTATAGAGAAGTTGTTGAACAGCATGTGATATGTGTGGGAATTACAATGTAGCCTTTATATCGATGAGTCAAAAATGATGACCAATATGCAAACAGCTGCCAAGTCATCTCCACAAAGGTCTCTTGTGGTTTCTGGCACCAAGACTTTTCAGCTACAAGTCCTGTTAGTGGTGAGGTGAAGCTTGATGGATTGAATGTTGTACCACATGCTCAGATTGAGAATTTAGGGACCACTGTTGGTAGGTGAAGACCACTGCCATTTGGGAGCACCTCACAAGCTTTACCATTTCAGAGATGCTCTGACCATAATGATTTGGACCTCAGGTCTTCACACCTGCCCATTTCTTTCACATCCAAGATGTCCCCTTATGAGTCAATGTTTCTTTTGCCAACTAATATATCCCAGACCTTCATATGTGCCATTAGTATGAGATAATCAGTGTTCATTACATCTGGTCTTAATGTTTTGGCTCATCTGGTTATTTGGCTTGACAGTGTACAAACATTTATAAAAATGTCATTATAATTCTGGAAATAGAAGCTAACTCTACTTTTCTATGGTGTCTTTTAGTTTTCAGGTGAATATTTGTCTGGAGGTCTAAGTGTGGGCAACTCACACTTCTCTTACCAAAGTCTGCCATCACAAACCGGCCAAGAGGGTCCAGTCCAGCCCCTTTACCCCAAACCCATCTACTCCTATAGGTAAGCTCATTTGCCTCTAGCCTCCTTCATTCAATGCTAAACTAGCACACCTGCCCTGAACGAATCTCACCCTGAGGCATGCAGGTGTGAAATGAACTGTCTCTGTCCTCAGTTTATGAAATCAGGCAGAATTTTTTCTTAGTAGTGCAGAAACTTCAGATGTTTCCATTACTTATCCCAACACTGTAGCCTGCAGTGATTCCATGCTGTATTTAACATTATTAGCCCCATTTCCATTATTACCATATCTAGAAAATTTTATTTTATTGATAAGTATTTTACAAACAGTTATATAAATGAAATAAATAAATGTCATATTTTGGTAATGTTTTGGTATTAAATGCATTGATAAGGCATTGGTGTTAGTGAACAATAGCAATCCTATTAACCCTATCCTTCATTTAGTATTTGTCCTACAGTTGTAAATCTATTGCCATAAACATTAAAGGAGCAATTAGATATTTTTAAAATGGCTGCCCCAATGTGGGAAACCCACTCTCTGGTGCATAAACTGGTAAATACAGGGACTACAAAGTGCTTTGATTGTTTATCTATCAATATGTTCATAGATAAAAGGAAAGATGATGTGTAATAAGTCTCATAAATAATTTTGCTAAAATGACTTATTGTTCCTTTAAAGATTAAAAATATAAAAATTAGGCCTACAGTACACTGCTATGAATTTGAGACACGCAAAAATTATTATGCTACACATAATTCAATCAGTTACTTTCTTCTTGCTTACTTTTGTGGCTCATAAAATCTCACTGTTACATGTTTTATGAAGTCAGAAGGAACTTTAAATATAACTCAATCATAAATTGGCATTGTAAATGTTTTTCTGTTCCTCGTCTTTCTGCAGTATTCTCATTTTTATGGCTCTGAGGAACAGCAGGACTGGCAGCCTGCCAGTGAGTGAAATCTACAGCTTCATGACAGAACATTTCCCCTACTTCAAGGTACTCTAATACACTTTATATTGCTTCATATCTCTAAACAGTCTACTGCACTTTCATTTACACCACATAAAAGACTATACACAAGGGTCAGTTTGAAGGGATGCCATCCCCCAAAAAGGAGACAGAAAGCATCCCCTCCTTCCATCATTTAGATCAGCTTTGGGTTATCAAGTGAGATATATATTATCAATCTACAAACATGTTTTTCACCACTGTTATGTCATTGGGAGTTGCTCAGTGTATGAGAGGTTCATTCTGAGTATACCTTCACTACAGTGGCTCAAGAACATCCCACAAAGTTAGCAGTTTCTGACATGCTACCACCCTTTGCCTGGTACTCTGTTATCATGCCCTTTTGGACATCAATCAGATTGTGTTCTTTGCCCATGACAATCATTTTGCAGTCTGTTACAACTTATGTGTGTTTGTTTACAGTACGCTCCACAATCTATTTGGTTATCTATGGTTAAGATATGTTAAAGATGTGTCAATTTTTTATTGCAGAAGCATAATCTCAAAATGAACATTGTAGACAAATATAACATTTAACTTTAAAGTGAATAATAAAAAAACATAATTTTTCATAAAATCACCTGTTAAATCACAATTATTGGCACCCCTAACAATTCCTAGAAAATAAATGTAAATGAGGCATTTTTGTCATTTCTACTGTAATTTATAATGTTAAGCAGAGTATCTAGGAACCTTTAATTAGTAATTCATCACTTACTGTGTCCCTGGGGTATAAATATGACGTGACACAGAGGCCTATTTCTCTTATCCACTCTTCAACATGGCAAAGACAAGAGAACACACCACTCATTTAAGCCAGATATGTGTCGACCTTCATAAGTCAAGCAGTGGCTACAAGAAAATAGGCCCTCACCTACACCTGCCCATATCTACATTCAGAGGAATCAAGACATTTAAAACAACTGGAACAGTGGCAGACATGCCTGGACAAGGTCATAAGTTTATCTTGCCACCACACAAAGTGATAGTAAGAGATAGTAAGAGAAGTAAAAAAATATTCTGCAAAGCTCACTGTTAGAGAATTACATCAAGGAGTTGCAGAGAGGTGCATATATATTTATATATATATAGTGCATCACAAAAGTGAGTACACCCCTCACATTTCTGCAAATATTTAAGTATATCTTTTCATGCGACAACACTGACAAAATAACACTTTGCCACAATGAAAAGTAGTCTGTGTGCAGCTTATATAACAGTGTACATTTATTCTTCTCTCAAAATACCTCAATATACAGCCATTAATGTCTAAATCACTGGCAACAAAAGTGAGTACACCCCTAAGAGACTACACCCCTAAATGTCCAAATTGAGCACTGCTTTTCCCTCCAAAATATCATGTGACTTATTAGTGTTACTAGGTCTCAGGTGTGCATAGGGAGCAGGTGTGTTCAGTTTTGTAGTACAGCTCTCACACTCTCTCATACCGGTCACTGAAAGTTCCAACATGGCACCTCATGGCAAAGAACTCTCTGAGGATCTTAAAAGATGAATTGTTGTGCTACATGAAGATGACTAATGCTATAAGAAGATTGCCAACACCCTGAAACTGAGTGGCCAAGATCACCCAGCATTTTAAAAGAGCAAGGTCCACTCAGAACAGACCTTGCGTTGGTCATCTAAAGAAGCTGAGTGCACGTGCTCAGCATCACATCCAAATGCTGTCTTTGAAAGATAGACGCAGGAGTGCTGTCAGCATTGCTGCAGAGATTGAAGAGGTGGGGGGTCAGCCTGTCAGTGCTCAGACCATACGCCGCACACTACATCAGATTGGTTTGCATGGCTGTCACCCCAGAAGGAAGCCTCTTCTGAAGTCTGTACACAAGAAAGCCAACAGTTTGCTGAAGACATGTCAACAAAGGACATGAATTACTGGAATCATGTCCTATGATGAAGATTAATTTGTTTGGTTCAGATGGTCTCAATCATGTGTGGCGGCAATCAGGTGAGGAGTACAAAGATGTGTGTCATGCCTACAGTCAAGCATGGTGGTGGGAATGCCATGGTCTGGGGCTGCATGAGTGCAGCAGGTGTTGGGGAGTTGAACTCCAATATGTAATGTGAAATAATGACCCCTTATTTGCGATAAATTATGATGTTGTGCCCTCGAGAACAAGAAACATTGATAATCTGTCTTAATGAGTCTCCTAATTTGGTTGCCTTTCCAGTAGAAAAGGGTGCATTAAGTGTCCTCTATTGCACCCCTACTAGACAGTGTCATAAAGTGGGCCCTTTTTAGTAGAGAAAATGTGATTCAGTTCTGTACAATTGGAAAACCCTATATAGTACATGATGAATGTACTATATATGTACCCCATGGCTTTGGGGGCAGCCATGGCCTGGTGGTAAGGATCTGGTCTTGTGACCAGAAGATCGCTGGTTCGATCCCCAGACAGGACATGACTGAAGTGCCCTTGAGCAAGGCACCTAACCCCCTAACTGCTCCCCGGGCGCCAGTTGATAAGGGCTGCCCACCGCTTCAGGCACAAACTCTCACAGCCTAGTGTGTTCACTAGTGTGTGTGTGTTTCACTGCACAAATGGGTTAAATGCGGAGGTCAAATTCCGTTGTGTGAAAAATCACATTGGCTAAATTGGTTGATCTTAATCTCTTAATTAATGAATTTCATTAATGAAGTGCCCAGGTAGGTGCCCCTCTAATTGAGAAGTGCCCCTTTATTTTTTCGCTCCTGCCCTTCAAACATCCTGAGCCTGCCACTGGTAAAAGTGAAGATAAATATATATAACTATATACAACAAAAGCAAGTGTGAGGTTCTTATTTTGTTCATTTGATGGCAGTGTTGGCTCCTGCTTAATTGTGTGGCTTTTTTCATAGGCATCTCACCTCTCCCATCTCGCTACTTTTATGGCATGTAAATATGATTTCATATCACATTTAAATGACAATATGTCTGTCTTTACATCATCTATCAACATCAAACGAAACCTAGCGTGGAATTTCAAGCCAGAGCGTTCAGTGGAAGTTGTCAGCAATGCTCTACATGGCTTTGTATTTATAATGTGATGTCCTAAACAGTCATGTGATTCAACCAAAAATGTTCCTGATATGTATTGTGTTCTGTGAAAATGTCTTGAAGTATCACGTTATACTGTTTTGCCGTATCACCCAAATTCAATATGCTACCCATTGTTTTCTGTAATTACTGTTCATAGTAACGTTATGCTGGCAAAGCCCCAGCCATGATCAATGACAGAGAATTACTAGAACAAATAGCACTCTGTGCTGGATTACCTGCAGGCTATGCCCGCTATAGCTTGATCTCTGTGTCTTCATCTACCGACTTGGTCCTGCTCCCAGGTAGGCTTAACTATTCAAGGCATTTATAATGTAGAACTGTTCTGGTTTGCTTCCAGACAAACACTGCTGCAAATCCAGATGAGTTGACTTTAGTATACTGGAGTGATGATATGTGTTTGACTGGTAAAGTTGATGTTAATGTATTAGATTGTGCATGAAGAATAATCACTAATAATAATTATGGAATTGATAAACAGGAGAAATCCACTGCTCTCCAAAAAGAACATTGTTGCTCATCTGCTGTTTGCTAAATAATATGTGGACAAGCCAGAAGTGTAATGGAAGAATGTTTTTTGGACACAAGAGACCAACATAAAACTTTTTGGCTTAAATGAAAAGTGTTGTTTGGAGAAAGGAAAACACTGCATTCCAGCATAAGAACCTAATCTCATCTGTGAAACATGGTGTTGGTGGTATCATGGTTTGGGCTTGTTTTGCTGCATCTGGGCCAGGATGGCTTGCCATCATTGATGGAACAATGAATTGTGAATTATATCAGAGTTAAGGAAAATGTTGGAAATCTGTACTTGAACTGAATCTCAAGAGAAGGTTGGTCATGCAACAAGACAACAACCCTAAGTACACAAGCTGTTATACCAAAGAACAGTTACTGGAAATGTTTAGTTGCAGTTATTGCTGCAAAGAGGGGTCACACCAGATGCTGAAAGCAAAGGTTCACATATTTTTGGCTCTCACATCACACACTTGGGTGATTTTCCTCAATAAAGACCACCACAGAGCAGGTATTACTTGGTAATTGGATCATTCTCAGCACTGACACTGACATGGTGGTGGTGTGTTAGTGTGTGTTGTGCTGGCACAAGTGGATCAAACACAGCAGAGCTGCTAGAGTATTTAAACACTATGTACACTCTATTAGACACACCTACCTTGTTGGTCCACCTTGTAGATGTAAAGTCAGAGACTTTAGTTGCTCATCTGTTGCTGCATAGTTTGTGTTGGTCCTCTAGTTCTTTATTGGTGGTCATGGGATGCTGTAAGTTGGTTGTTGGATTATCTAAACACTCCAGCAGTTCTACTGTGTCTGATCCAGTCGTATCAGTGCAATACACACTAACACACCACCACCTCAGTGTCACTGCAGTGCTGAGAATGATCCACCAACCAAATAATATCTGCTGTGTGGGATTCTGATCATTGAAGAACAGGGAAATCAAAGTATACAGAGAAACAGATGGACTACAGTCTGTAATTGTAGAACTACAGAGTGCTCCTGTATGGACAGTAGAGCTGATAAAATGGACAATTAGTGTAGATACAAGTTTGGTTCATTTGGGTTTCTCGTGAAAACTGAGGTTTGATTTGGTTGAAAAACTACTCCAACATCAAAGTTCAAAGGCGTCAAGGTTCTTCATGTCCTGTTTTTTTATTGTCCAGGTTTCACTTCCATAAAGAACCACAGAGAAGACTGCAATCTTACATTTTCCAGTTCCTTCATCCTTGTTCTGCTGAGTATCAGTCTGTGACATATTTCCTGACTGCTGGATCCATTTTTGTTCATGATTGATCCAAGAAGGGAAAACTTGTCAGTTCTTAAACACAAATGGCTCCTAAAATGTTGTAATTTCTTAGACTTACAGGACACTGCGTGGAACCTTTGAGTGTTCCTTGTTGAAATTAAGGCTCTTTTAGGAGCAATGTATGTTTTCAAAAGCTTTTATACGGACTTGCTTCCTCTAAGAACTTTTTACATATCAAGAACAAGTTCCTCAAAAATATGTGAGAGTTAAAGTCAAAGAACCACTGCAGAAAAGGTTCTTTTAATGGTTCCTCCATTCCGTCAGTCTGTGGAATGCCTAAAAGATCTTCACAAAACCTTTTGTTTTTAGAGTTTATGACATTATATTGATGAAACTGATATTATAAATGTCTCATTTATTTATAGAGTTGAAGTTTTTGTAGCTATAGCTCAGTGCTGTTGTATACGGTGAATTAGGTAATGACTGTGCCATTCGTTATGTTACTGATGACTTGTCAGGCATCACAAATAGTGCCGTGGGCTTCAGAGCAGTTCTGCTTTGAAGCAAAGGTTAAATTCCTTGTACGTTATGCTTATGTAAGACAAATGATCATTTTCTGTTTTGACATTAAACTTGCCCTGAAACCACTGCAGTTTGAATCAGTGTAAAGAAGTAAAGAAAAAAATGTTCATGTTTATGATGAACTTTATACCCTGTTCATTCTGTCAAACATCAATACATTTTGTTTGGGCAGCTGTAGTATTCTATAGGTCCTATATCTAACATATTCATCTACTCAATTGAGGTTAGTAGTTGTCAGAAAGTCTTTGATTGTCAGTGGGTTCTCCATGTGGAATTGAGGATTTCTGTGCTATTAAATACAGTAATGCAAAACATAGTGCACCTGTGGTTTAACATGTTTTATTGATGCTCTAAGTGACCCCATCTTCTAAAGAAGACAAACTACTACATAATCTTTATGCACATATTTTATCTTTCTTTACTCAATTTAACATTTTGGGGGAGAATAATATGTAAAATGTTGACTGTACAAAAGTCATGGCACATTAAATTAAAATTTTTTATCTAATGTGTTAAATTCAGAAGATTAATATTAGAAAACCAGCTAAATGTGTAATTTGATTAGAGGTACACAAACATTTGCATATGACTTATGTAATAGGGCATCACTGTAAAACATTAATCACTTTTAAATGAATCAGTGTAAAAATTATTAATTCAAATTTCTGAATCATTTTTATTGATCAACTAATGACTGTTTTGAACCATGTTAAGTCCTGTTGACATTTTCAAATGGTGAATAAAAGTAAAAATATGACCAAATATACATACAAGATTTTGTTGGGACAGTGACGCTATGCATATAGATGTATATAATCAATAAAAAAATTTACAAAATACAGTTGGAAAATCAGTAGTGTGGAGGGACGTCTGGTGTTGGGGTTAATTATTGTCATAGAATCGATCACTTTTTAAAATCTTTATTGTTAATTATCTACAGTAGTGCTTGAAATATTTTCTATATTTGTGTATAAATTTGACTTAAACAAATTGTCACTTAGTTTTCAAACTAGATAATGAGACCCAAATTAAACAAATAAGACAAATAAGATATAGGCTTTCAATTATTTGTAATAACAATTACAAACCTTCAAGCAACACTGGATTTGGCATACCATTGTAACAGTCTTGCCTCAAAATTTAAATAAACCAGCTGCATGCCTACTATTACAGTTTCAATTCTCACATGGCCAGTCAAACAACCTCTCAACACCATCCATTCAATTCACAACAATGTCTTCACTCACCTCCACTCTCAGACACTGCACTTTCTTACCATGTATCTCTTCTCTCTTTCTGTTTTTCCTCAGCTTTTCTGTTTTTCCTCTTCACTCACCTCCTCTCTCAGTCCCTTGTCTACCATACTCTGTAAAATATTATTCATTATCACTTATCTTTCTCTTATCTCTCCTCTGTTTTTATCCTCACCTCTCCATTTGCTACATCAGTTGTACATTTCCAACCATGTTTTGGCACCTGCTGTTTTTAGCTCCAGTGTGCTGGCCAGCAATAACCAGCCAATCACAGCAGTGCTCATCTCATTATTCATGAGTTTACCATAAAAAGCAAAACAGCTTGTTTTAGGATTTAGGATTTTACATGGATGTTTAAAACCACATCTGTGCATTTTTTAGCCATATATCATCTATGTAGACATCAGAGAACAACTTGATGACCCATATATGACTGTGCCACAATTCAAACCCTGATATTGCAGATTTGCACAATTTGATATAACATCAACAATATATGTCTTTATATTAAATTTCAGGGCTACGACAGCACATATTGATGTATGTTTTCGTTTTGTATGAGTATACCTTTTTCTCATCTTGATTTTCACTTCTGCTTGACCAGACAGCACCTGATGGCTGGAAGAATTCTGTCCGTCACAACCTATCCCTCAACAAGTGCTTTGAAAAGGTGGAGAACAAGAACGGGAACTCTTCTCGTAAGGGCTGCCTGTGGGCCCTCAACCCAGCCAAGGTGGAGAAGATGCAGGAGGAGCTGCATAAGTGGAGAAGGAAAGACCCAATGACTGTGCGCCGGAGCATGGCGAGACCAGGTGGGCAGAGAACCGATCTGTTGAACAGAAGTTGAAGTACCTACTGTACACAGCATGGATGTACACTACAATTCAAATGCTTGGATTAACTTGAAATATTTGGAAGTTGGGATAACTTAAAATGTTAAAATGCACTATGCATAAACAAGAACTAATTGGTAAAAAATGTTTTACATACATCTGTCTACAGATCATCATACTTATATATGTATATTAAATATCATTCATAATATCTATAATTTCTTCATTCTTTGTTCATTCCTACACATTTATCTCCAACCAACTGGTTTTACAGTATTTACAGCATTGATTCTCTATATTACTATCACTGTCAAAATAGGCCTGATCGTAGAACCATGTTATAATTCTCACAGAAGACCTGGATCATCTTCTCGGGGAAAAACCAGAGAAACTGAAGCTTCTCTCTGCTCAACTCAACAATCACACATACCCTCAGTACTCAAGAGTCAGCATGCCCCCCTCATACAGTCCTTTAACCCCTTTACGGCGACACCATTACAGTCACTATGGCTTACCTTCACAAACGATTCCCCCACAGTCTTACCTGCCCTCCAACTCCCACACCTTCTCCTTCTATGCTCCCATCACTCAACAGCCCAGCACACGGCTGCCCCCCAGAACAGGCAGTCTGGACTCCCCCTTACCAGCACACACCCCACCCAGCTACAGCACCACTCTGCAGGCCAGCCACAGCGCTGCAGGGAGCATGCATGAGCTCCTGATGGACGGAGAGCTGAGCAATGATGTTGACACACTGAACCCCAGTCTAACTGATCTCCAACTCCATGGTAAGAACATTTACATGACAGTGGCATGACAAGGATTAATCCTGGACTGCACAACATGTAATTCAAAAGAAGGACTAAGCTTAGTCTCTGTCCATGAAACTGTCCATAAGTCTTTTTTGATCAGTTATATGATATGAATTCTTACTGGAATGCAAATGTTAATTTTTGACAGTGGCAGATATTGTAATCCATTGAGATTAAATTAATACTGTAAATAAGGTTACATGCTGTGAGAAACATTCTGCTGGTTTTGTCATCTACATTAATTGCTCATATGTAAGGGGCAGTTTAAGAGATCAAACATTTATCATTGCCTTCTTGCCAGAGACATTCAATGGGTGTACAGTGCCAGATGGCATGCATAATTAAAGGATATGTTAAATATTTTTTTTCACTCAGTGCATCAGTGAGATGGAGTTTTCTGTCCCGAGGTCAGCATTGGGGTTAATAAACACTTTGTCACTGCTAGTAGAAATATTACTGAGCCAGACTGCAAGTGCAACCTTCCACCTCTGTAGACATGCTACTCTCTCCTGGTTTGATAGAACCAGTCATCAACTGTTATTGTCTACAGCTGTGAATGGTTTATTTAAAGACTTTGCTTAGTGTTTTATGGTGGAGTTATTGTCTTTGCCTGTGCAGGTCTGACTCTGCTGGTGAATTATGGTCATTCTTGAAGGATCTCATCCCTGACTGTTTAAACACTCCCTACCACTTGGTCTCTCGATTTTCTGGGGCCATATACTTTCTTAATGTTTTTATGTACTGGTGTGAGGGTTTCTCCTGTTTACCAATGATGTGACAGCTGCCTCTTTCCTAGTTTCCTCCAGTAGTGTGTGCCTGTTATTCTGAGCCAGGTGTGGAATAGATTGTTAGGTGTAATTCTTTCTAGAAATTTTTAAGACACTTTTAAGTTTAAGACAATTATTTAACAACCCTCCTTGTAGAGATCTACCTTTCTGTAGATTTAATCTCCAACCCAAATGTAACACACCTTGCTCAGCTAATCAAGGAGTCAATTAGGGTTGAAGGTAATGTCTAATTGCATTTAAAATGTAAAAGATTATCATTGTAGGGTCCTGATAAGGAAGAAAGATCCACAAAATGTGAGTGTTTACACCATAACATAGAATAAACCTGGTACACTATTGCTGATTTACATATGCCTCAGTCACTGATTACTAAAAAGACCATGTATAAACATTGATAAAACTTACCTCCAGTTATGAAAACATTTTTACTGACAAAAACCTAAAGGTTGAAGCTTTTTTGAACAACCACATTAGACAAAAATATGGCACACATGGCTGAAAAAGATGGAAAGGTCATTTGAGCAAATTAGTCCATTGTTTATTATGCTTATTAGATTTAACACCTCAGTTTTAGCAAGAACATTTATTCTTTAACTCTGAGTTTTTGTGTGGTAGTAAAGGGTACGAACATTTTGAGAATGACTGTGTACATAGCATAACTGTGCAGGTCATGACTGAAGTGCCCTTGAGCAAGGCACCTAACTCCCCAACTGCTCCCCAGGATAGGGCTGCCCACCACTTCGGGCACATGTTCTCACAGTCTAATGTGGAGGTCAAATTTCTGTTGTGTGCAATCTCACTGGCAAAAGATTTAATCTAATCTAATCTAATCTAATCTAATCTAATCTAATCTAATCTAATCTAATCTAATCACTGAAATAGATTTGACAAATAACAGTAAATAAAAGATTCCTGGACAAGACTAAAGGATATATTAGAGATACAAGACATTTACAAATATGTATAATATCAACTGATATCACTCCGCTCTTATTGGTCATATATTTTTCTTATATTATCTTGGTGCTATGAAATTTGAATGGATATAAATGGCAGTTTTGATTTTTCACTGTTTGCTCTCACTGTCTACAGGACATCTTTGGGAGGAGCTGAGAAATGATAGCTTGGCTCCAGATTCACTGGTGGACATGGACACATCCACCTCCCCTGCCCAGATCAGCCCGAACCAAGATGGGGATTGTGTGGGTCATTGTGGCTCAGGCAGCATGGAAGCCAACACAACTGGATCAGAAACAGGGCTGCAGGCCACTGCTGGTGAGCTACAAGTTACTGAACTCTACAGACCCGACTTCAGGAGTGCTGACAGCATGACTGGCCTTCATTCCACCTCAACAAATACTCCAATTCCACTGCTATGAAGGACTGTTTTAATTACAACAGTCCTCAATACCTTTAGCTATGTGACTTGGAGATTCAGTTAGCATCTACATTCCTACTGAAATGTCTGTGAACTGGTAAAACACTGGACTGAATAAGGTGCTTGATTTGAAACCTTGAATATATATACATAGTTTTGGATCATTTTATACATTTATACAATTTTAGACTCTATATAATGTACATGAGGCTCTATTTCAGTCTATTTAATTGTGTCAGATAGGATGAGGTTAGGTTAATTTCACATTGTTGAGAGCAGCATATCTAGTTACTTGTGTAATACCCCACTCCTTTTTGGGTGAAATCTACTTTAACTGGTGGTAAATGGAAAATATTTGCCCTTATTATTGCATTTATCAATAATACTGTACTGATTTTTAGCTATTATGAGCCACATTCTTACAATCATGTAAACAATTTTGTCATTATATACAAGAAAGAAGAAATAGAAGCATTGATGGATGTCTTTCTCCATCAAAGTTGACAAATGACTGTCATATCTTGACTTATAGATCTACCTTCTGCAAAAGGAACATTACAAACTATCAGACTATCAAAAACTCTGGAGTAATAAAACTTTAATGAGGATATTATTGCAGACAAATAGAACATCTTTAAATCACATTAGATAATCATTAGATGTGTCTAGAATTAGTCACAAGTCATGTATTACAGTTGCAATGCTAAGATGAACATGCTAACTAGCTTAGCATAGACAATAAGGTCATACAGGCTAACATTATATGGGGATTTCCTTTGATGTTCAGTATACTGCCCTTTAAATTGATTGAATTAATGTTCACTACCTTGACTTTTAACATTATAACAGTTTACTTTTACATAATTAGCTTCATGCTAATTATCAGCAGTCCACCAGTCCCCCACTTTGGGCCAGTTCTGCCTATTGCAGTTTCCAGTCACTTTGAGGAAGTAAAAAAATATATATTTTCCCACTTTAGTAGGGCTTTTAAACAATATGTCAGTATCTCTAACTATGTAGTAATGTACAAAACTACATGGAAAAAACTATTTTGCCATTCATATTTTTCAAGATGTTAAACTCATCTTAGCATCTCTCTGATGTAAAAAAGTTATTTTAAGCCTTATTCAGATTGGATTAGTTTAACAGGGGGACATCTCCTCAGTGTTGAAACTCCTGTGTCCGGACAGCATTAAAATAACTACAGAATGAGCAAGTTTCTGGGTGGTTGTAGGTTTTAATGTTGTCTGCATCATGTGATAATATGATCACAGTTCATTTGTAGCTGCAATTTTTACTTCTCCTTTAATAAGCTTTCATTATTCTTTAAAAAGCCTGTATCATGAGCATTGAATCCCCAAGTAATGTATTTCCGACATCTGTCACTGTTTCTGTACTTAAGAGCTGTTCTGGTCTGTCCAATGTGATGTTATTGTAAACATAATTCATCACATTAACATGTTTAAGAGGAGTTAGCCAGATAACTAGCACCCTTCAGCTATAAGGTGGGCTGTAATGTAGACAGTATTAAATCCATCCTTAGCCTTGTTCATACACAGTGGTGCTTGAAAGGTTGTGACCTCTTTAGAATTTCCTATATTTCTGATAAAATGTGACCTAAAATATATTCGAATTGTTACAAAATCCTAAAAGTAGACAAAAAGATCAAACACATAAAACAATAATGATCCAATATTACATGTCTGTGAGTGGTAAAGTATGTCAATCTAATTTAAGTGTCTTGAGCAGCAATAACTGCAACTAAATATTTCCAATAATTGCTGATCACTCATCAGCCTTGAGGAATTGTGACCCATTCTTCTGTGCAATGAAACTTCAACTGTTATATTTTTGGGTTTCCTCCCATGAACTGCTTGCTTGAAGTCCTTCCACAACATTTCCATTAGATTATATATGTATATATTATATATTATGTACCTCTACTTGGCCATTCTAAAACATGAACTTTATTCTTCTTTAACAATTCTTTGTTAGAATGACTGTGCTTAGGGTTTAGTGTCTTCTCTTGAGATTCAGTTCACAGACAGATATCCTGACATTTTCCTTTACAATTTCTTGTTATAATTCAGAATTTATTGTTCCTTCAACAATGGCAAGCTGTCTTGGCCCAGATGCAGCAAAACAGGTCCAAACGATGATACTACCACCACCATGTTTCACAGCTAGGATGAGGTTATTTATACTGGAATGCAGTGTTTACCTTTCTCTGAACATCATGCTTCTCATTTTCCCAGACCTATTTTGGTCTCACCTGTCCAGAAAATGTTCCAATACTCTTCAAGTTTGTCCTTGTCAAGTTTATCTTTATCAAACTGAAGCTATTCAGCAATGTTCTTTTTGGAGAACAGCAGCAACCCTGCCATGCACACCAGTGTTGTTCAAGATTCTCCTGATGGTGGACTCAAGGTTCCTTGAGTTCTTTTGACCTCGTGAACTATAACACACCTTGTTCTTGATGTGATCTTTGTTGGTCGACCACTCCTGGGGAGGGCAATAATACTTTTGAATACTATTCTTTTCCTCTAATTCAGACCAAACCATATAAAGATGGGTTTAAAACCTTTTACAAACTGATGAACACAATTGTCAATGCATTGATTGACAACACCTGACTCAAATTTAACCTTCAAATTAACTGCTAATTCTAAAGGTTCTTTACTACTCACAGTCATGTAATGTTGGATCATTTTCTTCAATAAATAAAAGTCTAACATTTTTACTTTATTTGTTTGACTTTATTTTCTTTATTTACTTTTAGGACTATTTGAAGCAGGTTTAGTTCAAATGTAAGCAAATTATTCTGAGCACCACTGTACAGTGGGCCAACACACACAGAGAGATAGCCATTTCTACAAATAAATTATAAATTGAGTAAAACATTTGTTTTCTGTACCTTTTTCTGAACAAACCAGGTGAAATTATTAATAACATTGTGTTGACAATGTGTATCATTAACTGACCTCTGATGAAGTGTTATGCTACATATTGCTGCACACGTTGATTGGTCAGGACCCACAGTTTTCCATTTTTATTCTCTCTGTGGATGAGCAAAATGCCACACTACAGTGTTTAGGCATGGTGACACTAGTATTTCCTATTTGGTGCTCGCAATATGTCTGGGTTTTTCACCCAAAAGGGGGTGTGGTTGTTTGAATGACAAGGAAGTGACATATGGTTGCTCTCATAGATCAGAGGACATGTTTACACAACACTGTGTTTTGACTCTACAAGAAGAGTAGTACTAGTTTACTCCACAGGGGAGCAGTAAAGGGTTTCTTTGATATGGAAACACTGCCAAATCATCCAAGAGGCATAACATGTACCAACACAGCCTATGTCAACAACACAGTGGTCTGTGGCTTTTCATGATATATTATAGTAGCTAAAGCCCTTGGGATAATAATGTTGGAAATATTTAAGCTTATTGAGAGGGTTATTACATGTGTCCAATGTTTTAAAAAGACAAGAGCAATTAATGGGTGCACTCTGCAAATGTATATTACAGTGAAATGTAAATTAAATGTTGGTGCTTTCTTTCTGTGTACTCTTCCTCTATTTAAGTCATCATTACCCAAACAGTTCTGGAAAATGAGGACAAGGAAAAATAAAGGAAAAACATATTTATTCCAAGAACAAGAAATTGACAATACTCATACACATCATCACTATTGTTTATAGACCATAGAGATGCACAATATATCAGCAGCCGATATATGGAAAAACTAAATTATTGTTATCGGCCCCAATCTAATAATTTTGTATCTTGTACAGTGGGAATTTTTCTTCTTCTAGACCCCACAGCATCATCTGCTGGTCACTCTGTGACTCCTTGTAATGGCCATAATGTAATGTGAATTTTATATTACATTATCTAGATTAACATAGTTTAAATTATCAGTATGATATTAATCATAGTGATTCAATATCTTTATCACATCGGACCTGCTCCTATCAGTGCAGCTCTAATAGACTATATAACATTCAATATACATATCTCTCTAACGTGGTTTTGACAAGCACAACTATTAAAAATATACTCCAGACAAAGGTTATTTTTATCAATATAAATTATCACAAAAATTGCCCAAATCATGAACACGTTAAGTAAAAAAGTATGTTAGGGCAGTGTTAAACTCTGTATCCAGTGTCATTATGGTTCTGCTGCTCTTTATCTGCAAATCATTTTCATACAGCTCTCAAAAAAGTTCTCTTTTAGAACTCAAAACAGCATCTGAATAGGAAAACTTTTTAGGTCATTTTATTTTTGGTGTACAGTGAGAATGTTTTCAGGGAATTGTTATTCCTTGGCTTTCCAGATGCTAATTTGCTGGATTGAAAAATTAGAATACAAGCCCATAAAAATTGGGATGTTTGACAAATGTAAATTAAACAAAATACCAGTTGCATTATAGTGAAGGGGAAAATGGGACTGAGTTACCAGGGCCCCAAGTGGGGTAAGGGCCCTTGAGGAGTCTGGAAATTTATTTTCCTTTAAATATTAAAGTAAACAATATTTAATAATAGGAGGGGGGCCCTGAGTACTGCTTGTCCTTAGGGCCCAGAATTTCGTGCTACGCCACTGCAGAACACAATGATGTGCAAACATTTAAACCCTGTTGAAAAATTATATATTTTTATTTACATTAAAAAAATTTTTTTTAAACAATATATGCCCATTTTGATTTTGATGCCAGTAACACATATTTAAAAAGTTGGAACAATGGACTGTTTACCACTGTGTTTCATCACTTCTTTAAACAATACACTGCAAGCATTTCAGAACTGAGAGTTCAGCCTCAGCTGCTGTATTTTGAAAGTGAATTATTTCCCCACTCCAGTTACCTTTGTGCCACATGCTTTCAATGGGTAATGACAGGGAACTAAAGTCTGGTATAGTTTAGCACCTGGACTCTTAATACTAAGCCATAACAGCCCATTATTTACAAAAATAATTTAAAATGTAATTTTTTTATCTTAAATGAGGACCCAAAGAAGATGGCAGCATTTGTTGTGATGAACTCTGTTCAGAGTTAATAGTTTTTCAGAAGTGTTCCTGAGCCCATGCAGTGATTACCACTACAGAATCATGTCAGCTTTTAATGCAGTGTTGCTTAAGAGTCTGAAAATCATGGCTATCCAGTACTTTTTCAGCTTCGTCCCTCATATACAGATATTCTATATTCTCGGAATCTTCTATATGATATCATGTACCATTATATGCCATACATTAAAATCTGCAAGTTCTTGCTATTTCATGTTGAGAAAAAGACTTTCTGAGATGCTCTTTTTAAACCCAATCACGTTACTGACCTGTTGCCAATTAACCTAATAGGTTGTTGCATGTTTACCTGGAGTTTTTTAAATATTACACAACGTTACCAAGTCTTTTCATGATCCATCCACTATGTCTGATATGTGTGGTTGGCACTGAATTAAACATGGTTACATATTTATCAAATAATAAAAAGCATGAGTTTCAATATTTGATATATTTTGTTTTTGTACTAATTTTAAATAAATACAGGTTTTACATGTTCATGCACATCATTGCATTGTTTTTGTTTACATTTTGCATAGCCGAGAGGTTTGAAAAACGCCATTAAACTATTGGTGAATGACTTCATTTCATTCCAGTGCTGATTTGTTTTTAGGGACTTGCTTAAAGCAAATGAAAATTGGAGGGGCAGTTAAATTTGAAATCATAACTTCATCAGCATTCTTGTCCCCAGCACTTTTCAAAGCTATGTCCATGTCAAGTATTCAAGTATTGTGTAAAATGCCATTCAGGTCAGCACAACTAATCTGTAAACAAATTAAGACACTTTTGCAAACGTGCACCCTTCCTTAATCAGCATGTTTTGTTGATTTTCTAAGTGAAAATAAAGTTCTTCTACAGACAACAAACTTATACAAATGTTAGTAGTCTTTATTTACTGAATTTGTCATTTTGAAAAATAAAAGTTAAATGGCATTGGAAGAAATTATGGCACATTAAATAATATATATTTTTCATATATTTCTGTGTTAGATTATGAAAATAATTAGTCATTTTGATATTTCTATGGTGCTGTTCTAGTGTAGAGAACATTGAAAGTGGATGGACACTTGGAGCAGACATTATAGAGTCACTTCAACTACCACCAAACATCAGCATACACCTGGATGATGCAATGGCAGCTGGTGGTGTCCTGAACTTTTCTGTTTCACTTAGAAAATCAACAATATATGACATTAGACTAGGGTTGTCCAATCCTGTTCATTGACACCTACCATTCTGTAGAGTTTAGATCACACCTGACTAACTCAGATGATCCTCAAAGTCTTCATTACCTTCATCCAGTAGCAGTTTCTGATATGGGCAATATGGGCAGCATGGTGTCAGGGGCGGCACGAGGATGACATGCCCTGCCCTTGAGGCGTTTTGTGAAGCGCCCACAGGACCAGTGCATTGCTTGAAGCTGGCTGTTGTTTGTCCTGGGGGTGGAGGGGTTTAGCGGGGCTGTTTGAGTTGGTGAGTTTACAAGCAGGGGTGTGCATAGGCTCTGGCTACGGTGCTATAGCCCTGGTTCTTTTTTCATACCAAATTCAATTTATTGGGGCAAACCGGAGGGGTTATTCATAAAGGGTGCCAACTGGACTAAGCTAGGACCGCCACTGCCTTCACCTTAGATTAAGGTTGGAGCTAAACTCTGCAGGGTGGTAGATCCCCAGGATCAGGATTGGGTACACCTGCATTAGACGGTATATTGGACTACAATGGCATCACCATACCATTTTCCACCATGCTGTTGTGGGGATGCTGATTGAGTGAACTCTAGAATTACAAGAAGAATCCAAAAAAATAACCAACAAAAGCTTCCTCATTGTGTCATGCAGACTATTAATGCACATGAATGCAGGCACGCCTATACACTCACATACATGAACATAGAGACAGTCTGTTGTAGGCAATAATTCAAAAAGAAAGGATTCTAGTACTATCTGTGTACACAATATGTGTGCTCTGTAAGCGCCAGCTCCTTTCTCTGGCTCGGACATACAACACCACACACACAAACCCTGAGCTTGGGTGTTTTTATCCACCAAAAAAAAACATACCCAGACTGGATTATGGGCCTATTCTTAGTCTGTATTAATGCGTCACTCCCCAGCCAGTGATGTATCTGTCCATGATTCTGAGCATGCTCAGTGAGAAGAGGTCCTATGGTCCACCGGTGTAGGAGTAATCTGCCTTATTGTGCATTACCAACTTGTTGTCCACAAAGTAGAAACTGTCAGACTGAGTCTCATATGGGTGCAGGATCATCTCATGTACTGTGGAGGAAAGAGACAAAAACAACCTGAGCCATATCAATATTAATTGATAATTAAAGCTATTAATTAATATTTTCCACACTGACCTCAGTATTCAATAGATAAGGATTGTTTGGAATCCCAATTGTGGCATCTTTAATTTAGACATTTAGCTACATAATTACCATTACTAACAAACACAAAATCTCACAGATTAGTCAGTGTGGAATAGGACACAGTATGAGATATAAAAATATCACCAAATGCTGCATTTACCATCTTACATAAACAAGCAGGAAGTGCTGACCTAGAATAAGTTTTAGTGATGATTATTGTCAAATATGGAGGAATCTGATCCAAAGTCAGTCTTCTACCAGACCTGGACCTTGGAAAACAAGTAGGGGTTGCTAAATCTTCAAATCTGTTGGCAAGACTTAAACTAGACACACCAGATGAACTGTGGCAGCAATTGAAAGATGTCATGCTGGAAGCTGCTAAGAAGACAGTACAGATTAATAAGCGTCTTCCAGTGATTACAGGAAACTGCTAAGTGAAGTACAGAAGAGGCTCAGAAGAGTTAAGCAGAGTTGGACCCATTGTGCATTGAGCTAGAAGAAAATGTTAAGAAAGGGAAAAGCAGACCTGTATTCCAGATAGTAAAGAATCTCACTAAACCATTCTGGCCTTTGTCCATCAAGGACAAAGATGGCATGAAGGTGTGTCTATGATGGAAAACCTACTGTGATTTTTAAAGTGGTGTAGAAGATAACATTCAGATTGATGGTCAAGAAAAGGAACCACCACCACTGAAGGAAGAAATCAAGCATGCTATGTTAGAACTGGTTATACAAAAGACATCCGGTCCAGATGACATAGCAGTTGAACTGAGGTTTGGTGGAGAGATGATGCTGAATAAACTCCATGAGGTCTGTATGGAAGTTTGGGGAACTGGAATCTGGCCAGAAGAATGAACACAATCAGTCTTCATCCCACTGCCCAAGAAAGGAGACTTGCTCCAATGCAGCAAACACCCATTTTGTCTTTATAAATAAAAGAGCAACATTTGGACCCCAAACATGTCTTGTCTGACAAACTACATCTGGGGTAAGTGGAAAATGTGTAAATGTGTAAAGATTATTGAGTGTTTTTGAATGTCATTCATCTGTAAACAACAGGCAATGCTGACGCAGCTTTGTGGATCTGCATCTCTGGTATTAGTATTATGATCATAATGTAATGAAATCATTTTGATTAACTAGGTCTAGCACTTTGGATATGAGAAAATCACATTACAAATAGAATCTACTGCTATTATAGCTCTAGGCTGATTAAGTTGGCTGATGGCTAACAAGCTCCTCCAGTAATGTTAAGTTGGAGTACTTAAAAGATGATTCATTGTAAAATATTAAGCAAAGGATATGCAGACAGAATGTCTTTTAAGCTTAAAATATCCATGGTTAAGACAGCACTAAATAAAGTAATATTCAACTTTTAGAATTCTGCGGAAAAGTCTGCCTTGAACCTGGTGACACAATACTCATTGCAATACAGGTTTACAGTTCAATATATTATATATATTCATACATATGGTGATACTGTAAATCAAGAAATTTATATATATGTAATGTCAGTAGTACTGTCAGCAGTACATCCTTAACAAAATTACGTTCATATTAACAAAATTCATCCTTAACAAAATTACGTTCATATTACTGTAGAAAAGTCTAATGGCTGAAGTTTACAACAGATCTACTGGTTGAGAGTTTACAGAAAATGAACCACCATATGCCACCAATCTTTAATCTTTAAACTATTGTTTAAAATCGCTACTGTGTTTTCAAGAATTGACACAGTATCAGTATAATATTGTGTTTCTCAAGTGTATTGATACTGTCCATGACAACAGAATTTTGATACAGATACCAAATCAATAATCTGGCTATGAATTGAAAACAGTCATTATGATCTTTAACGCCAAATGTTAGTTTAATAGAACACAGACACATTTCCAGGCTTTTACAGCTTAAGTAATGGCTGTTCAATTGTCAGCAAAATACAGCGTCAAATTAGTGCAACTATAAAATGTAATGAATGTGCTGAAAGTCTCAGTACTGAATTAGTTGCAAAATTTGAATACTGAAAAGTTCTAATATTGGTGGGACTCAAGGCTACATAACATTACAAATTCTACAGAGTTGCTACTTGAAATTAGCATTACTGTGATGGCAGTAACTGGTTAAACAACAAAAGCTACTTATGAAAGTCTATGTTTTAACTTTAATTAAACATTGCTGGTATATGTTTATACATTTAATCTAACCAGAATTTGATTTAAAATATGACTGAACTTACAGTAGGTTTTCCAAAAAGACTTGAATACAAAACAAACAAAAAAAAGAAAAGAAAACAATTAACTGCTTAAAATATATACAGAATTTGTTTTATAATAAAACTACATCACTATTTCAGATACTTCAACTCGCTTTGAAAGGATGATGTGTTGATTTGAGTATAATTAATGCAAGCCCCCAAAAAATGTTAAATGGTCACAAAACTATTTGTGGAAAAAAAAAAAATCTGGAGTTACATTTACGCAGAAAAGCCAGGGGTAATGAGGCTGAGTGCAGAAGAAGCTGAAAGGGCACTTACTGAGTTCCTCAGACAGGGGAGGGAATTCGTAGATGTGCTCACATGTGTTCTTGCTGCTCGGGATGCAGAAACCAAACTCAAAATCAAAGCTCTTCAGTAGCTGCCCCCGGAAGTAATGCCTCTCGATCATACGGAAGTTGTTGATTGGAATATCTCCTACTGTGAACTCCACTCTGCAGAGGAGAACAATACAAACATTTAGATGAATGGCTGGATGGATGGATGGATACATAGAACTGTATTATCAGGAAATTGCAAAGTTACAATAGTAGACATACAATTACACATAAGCTTACATATTACAATTATGAATATGTAGGAGTTAGAATATGAGAGAACAGAAATAAATGTATATCTATGAACATATTTCCATAAGCATATAAGAGAGATCTGTTGCATATATAAGAGCGAGTATTGCTAAATGGTGTATAAAAGGTGTGAATATTATGACCACCTGGTTTGGAATGAAGAGAGCACAACAGTCAGTTGTAATACAGTGCAAAACCATGTGATTTGACGGATGTCCAAAAGGGCATGATAACACGGTACCAGGTGAAGGGTGGTAGCATCTTAGAAATTTACACCAGCATGACTAAGAAGAAGTTTGAGAAACTAAAAAGGTGAAAAAATGACAATTACTCAAAGTTTACAATTTATTCAAAAAGTTGTTTCAGCATTACAGATATATAGTCAAACATGATCTGCACTTTACTTCTATTAAAACTTCTGTTGGCTGCAACGTATTATTAACACTATCTGTAATAGGGCAATGTCTCCACATTAACTGCTGTGCAGGACTGAATGTGTTACATCAGTTAATTTATGGCTGCAGTGCAACAAAAAATGGCTGCCTCCCTGATGATTTGCACAAAAGAAGAGCAGTGTGCAGCGATTCGTTGCAGATGTGTTTGGACATCGGCACACTAAATTAGGAATGGTTCTCTATGGAAGGTGAAAGTTTCTTAAAGAGATTCGTTACTGGTGACGAGCCATGGATTCATCACTGAGTCCAGCAGAGTCTAGAATGGTAACATCCTCAATCGCTGACCAAGAAAAAGTTCAAAAGTCAACCATCAGCTGTAAAATTTATGTGGACAGTTTTCTGGGTCCTGAAAGAAGCCATAAGAGGACAGAGATTCATGTGTGATGAAGACAACAGTGCATTCATGGCTCACAGTTCAGCCAAAAACATCTGTAATCAAGTTCAAGAGGTTGTATTGTCATTTCAGCTATATACAGAGCATCACATAATGAAATAAGGCGATGTTCTTCCAGGAGCAGGTGCAACACAGAATACAAGACATCTGACAACAAATGATAGACATGCAGGGATCAGGGAGATTATGTCAAAAAATTATGTATTTGTCTTTTCTGAAAATGGATTAAAATAGATCATTTTTGACTCACCCTGGTATAAACGTAAAAAAAAAAACTGAGCAAATATAGAGCAAAATTATGTCTACAGGTCAGGACATTCACGAGAGAGCGAGAGAGAGAGAGCGAGAGAGCGTGAGAGAGAGCGAGAGAGAGCGAGAGAGATTCCCCTACCTTAACACAGATGCCATCAAAGCAGTTATACCTTACATGTATAGAGAATGGAATTGTACATTGGGTGCCTCCTAATGGCATAACAGTGGTGCCCACAGGCCACTTGGGCCAGTGGGGAATGATGACTCCAGTGAGTGGTACAGAGCAATCAATGCACCACAGTGGACCAGTTCACCTCTATAATGAACACAGGATCAACGAGGAAAGTGTCAGGGATCCAGGGCTCATTCCCAACCAGAGTGGTCATAAAACGACTGTGTTGTGTTGGCATTTTTACCGTCTAAAGTGTGAAGTGAAAAGTGTTGTAACAATATCACAGTTCAGACAGCAGGACATCAGTACTGTAGTCAATAGTAGTGCAGCGGGTAAGAAAGATTTCAGATAACACTCTTTAACAGTGCCAGCTGTATATTTACCTGAAAAAGCTTATGGTTTACATTACTGAAGCTCATATCCCATAAGTCCCTCTCCTTCTCGGTCATTGACTAGTAGCCAAACTAACAAACTGACCTAGAATGCCTTGTGTTTGAATACATGCTCTTAAGATGATAGGATATAAATCATCATATCACATCTTTGTCTGCGTCATACTAATAGCAAATGTGCAGAAATAACACTAAAACCACCTCCTTGTATCTACACTCACTGTCCACTTTATCAGCTCCACTGACCATCTGTTTCTCTGTATACTCTGCTAGCCCTCTTTCACCCCTAAGATTGGTGGATCATTCTCAGCACTGCAGTGACACTGACATGGTGGTATTAATGTGTGCATACAAGTGTATCAGACACAGCATAGATGCTGATGTTTTTAAACACTGTATCCTCTCACTGTCCACACTTAGTCAGAGACATCAGCTCGTCTGTTGCTGCACAGAGTGTGTCCTCTAGTCCTTTATTAGTGGTCAAAGAATGCTGCCTACATGACATTGTTGGCAGGTTGGTGGACTATTCTCACCTCAGCAGTGACACTGAGGTGTTTGAAAGCTCCAACAGCTCCACTGTGTCTGATCCACTCACACCAGCGCCACACGAACTAACATGCCACCACCTCATCTGTGTCACTGCAGTGTGAGAATGATCCACCAGCCAAATAATACCTGGTCCTGTGGGGTTCCTGACCACTGAAGAACAGGGTGAAGAAAGTATACAGAGAAACAGATGGACTTGACTACAAAGTGCACCTATATGATCAGTGGAGCAGTGTTAATTTCGTTAATGATAATTATGACGAAAAATATTCACTGACGACCATTTTTTCACGACGAAAACGAGACGAGAACTAAATAAAAACTAATATTTTAAAACGAAAACTATGACTAAAAGTATTAGACTTTTCGTCGACGAATAAAAACGAAAATGTCACAGAATGACTAAAATAATGTTTTTGTCCAGTAATCCGCTTTTTAAAGTAAACCTGCTGCACGTCTGACTTTCTCAAAGCATGCTAAGCTCCACAGTCAGTCAGACTGGTGAAGTTTAACACAACGTGCTGACGTCACAGCCGCAGCTTGGACGGAAAAGAAGAAGCGATTTATGGAGTAATTTCACTTTCGCTGCCACACAAA